>VZTQ01000889.1:264495-281002 GCA_013400755.1 Pelecanoides urinatrix | reverse complement strand
ACCGTACCACTCAGCTTGGTGTCATCTGCAAACTTGCTGAGGGTGCACTCGATCCCACTGTCTATGTCATTGATGAAGATATTAATCAGTACTTTGCCAATACGGACCCCTGAGGGACACCACTCATCACCAGTCTCCAACGGGACATTGAGCCATTGACCACTACCCTCTGGATGCAACCATCCAAACAATTCCTCACCCACCAGACAGTCCACCCATCAAATCTATATCTCTCCAGTTTAGAGAGAAGGATGTTGTGGGGGACTGTGACAAAGGCCTTACAGAAGTCCAAATAGACAACATCTGTAGTTCTTCCCTTGTCCACTGATGATGTCATTCCATCATAGAAGGCCACTAGATTGGTCAGGCAGGACTTTCCCGTGATGAAGCCATGCTGTCTGAAGTCACCTCCCTGTCCTCCATGTGCCCTAGTATAGCTTCCAGGAGGATCTGTTCCATGATCTTCCCAGGCACAGAGGTGAGGCTGACAGGTCGGAAGTTCCTGGGGTCCTTTCTACCCTTTTTAAAAATGGGTACAATATTTCCCTTTTTCCAGTCACCAGGGATTTCACCTGACTGCCATGACTTTTCAAATATTGTGGAGAGTGGCTTGGCAACTACATCAGCCAATTCCCTCAGGGCTCTCAGATGCATCTTGTCCANAATTTCATATTAAGAAAAAAAAAAGAACGCTCTGTAGAATTAGGATCATACGTCTGCACTCCATGGCTGCGAGCTTAGTGGTAGCAGCAAACAAACCTCTCCATATGCCTTGTCTCCAAGGGAGAGTCCAAGAATCATTCTTTGTATGGATTATGAGAAAATATTCCATTTCAGTGGCGCACTTGTCAGTTTAAACTCCTATTTAGTTTTTGCAAGTTTGTTGCCTGCAAATTCAAGCTAGAACTTGTGTTGTTGCCCAATGTGTGGTTTTTTGGCATATGGTTGCTTGTAAGAATTTAAAAACCAAAAAAATAGAATGAAGTAGAAAACATTTGAGTCTCTGCTTTCAAAGAGTATGATGAAAAAGTTTCCTTGGTTTGGTAGGTTGCTGGGGAAAGTCATTTAAGTGGGAATACATATACGTACATTTCTAAGGGGTCAGCTTTTTCCCATATAATTGGAAAACACCCAAGATAAAATAGACTTGGTTTTCTTTGNGTCCCTATACTCTTCCCAGGATAAACTACATCTACTACAAAACCACAAACCTGTGGTTAAGTAAGATTCAATCAGTTTTTACATGTTGTCATAAGAGTTCACTGATGGTGTTGATATTGTGCTATTTGTTAATGCCAGGACCTTCTTTCCTTTTCCTCCTTGTGCTCCCCACCCCATTTCCATCAGTCACTGTTTTTTTTNTTTTTTTTTTTTTTAAATTCTGGTGAATTACTTTAAATGTTTCATTTAGTATGAAGTATTTTCGCTATTGTTGTGATGGTTTTGTGAATGATAGAAAATTCAAACCACTGGCTAATTATTTTGGTAGTTTTCTTGATGTCGGCTGTGTCAAGCAAATAAAGTGCAAAAATCTATGCTGGTAGGACAGATAACAGTGTTAGCAGTAAGTACATCTTAGAGAAATGGGGATACCTTGACTGGCTAGCAGCTCTATTAATTTAGTATACTTTGTATGCAATGGGTGGCCCATTTCATATCAGCACTGCCATCTCATACATATATACATCTATATTAACATTGCATGGAGAAAACAACAGTGAAAAAGCATTGTCAAGCTGAAGAAGGAACCATGATCTTCGGGGGTTATCATCAAAGGAATGGTTGCTTTTAGAAGAAATNAAAAAAAAAAAAGTGTCTTTAATCCAGTTAGAGAATTTATGGTGCGTGTTAATAGATGGTCAACCCTTCACTTCTCATTTGCTCCTACTTGTTTGCAGTGTTTTGATTCCCCGCAATCTAGTTTATAATATCAATAACATAGGGTCAGTGCCATTAATACTTTCTTTGTTATAAGGCCAGCTGTTTCTCAGTTTCATGCCTATCTGGCAAGACTGTTTTGGGCTATAAGATAACCTCCCATTTACTATGGGAAATGTGCAGCCAAAGTCTTGTAGAGAATCTCTTTTCTACAAAGTGAATAATATAGCCATGCTTTTCTCTGGGTTTCAGTTCAGGGGCTTAGTAATAAATGATGGTTTAAGGCTATTCACTAAGAACTTTCATTGTGTCCTTTGGCTGCTTCCCATCTTCTGTGTTTATCAGCATGTCTTCTCCCTACATTGTTTCTGCTGCTTGTACCTGCAAGTTCTTCCTCTCCTTTTCAAGAGTACTCCCAGACATCCATCTGCCCTGTCTTTCAATTCAAATACCAGCTGGCACTCCATGCTTCCCTGCTGTAGCACAACAGAACTGGTTGAGATCTGTGTAAGGCAGAGCCTTTGGCAGTCCTGGGGTAAAGGAGTGATGTACTTTGAAGAACAAATACATTACAATGATCAAGTGACCATTTGTAGCTTCCAGGTTCTTTGCTTATTTTTAATGCAGTAATTACATAATAATCTTACCAAACTTATCCCTGTACATAAAATTTTCTGCTCCAGCTAACTGATTCAATTCCAGTCATAGTGGAACCTTTAAAATGATCCATTACCCTTTTTTTAATTACTTCAAAAGATAGTTAGACATCTAAGTCAGCTATTTCAACTACATCAAATTTGTCACCCAACTTTCAACAAGAAAGGGTGACACAGTTTGAAAGTAATGTGTAGTTTTATAGCTATGTACTGTCGGAGAAAAAAATTCAAAACTGAGAATACATAGATTTGACAGTCACCCAATACAATATTTTTCTCAACACTCAAGACTCAATACTTTGTTGGTTCCTATCTACTTGAATAGAAATGATTATGTTGAGTGATCTCATCAGCATAGCAAAAATATGGAGGCAGTGTGTAGGAAATAAAACTATCTTCCTTGCCAGAGAGGAAGATATAAATGAATGACAGTATAAATATAATGACATTAGTAAAGATATATCTGCAAGCTGAAATCGAGACATTTTAACTAAAACAAAATAAAATGTGTAGTGAAGTTTTTATTTCAGGATATCTTTATTCCTATGGATTTGTAGCTCAGATTTAATGTTATTTTGACACAGAGTAGTATTTTGTTTAGTTTAGTATATGTTTTTTGTTTGTTTTATAAATACGTATTGTATGACCAAAATATATTTGTAATATAACATTAAAGTTTTTAATACAGATTATTCAGATGCTAGGAAATGTGAAATGTAATGTTGATAAATTGGTCCTTACTTTGTGCCTATGTGGATTAATGTGCTGACTATTGATATTGAGTAAAATATTTATGTCATAAAATCTAATGATATGACATGATAAATTTTTTTCCTCCCAGGCACTTATTACTGGGGAGAGTCAGCAGAACACCAGTACTTCCTTTTCTGAATATTGGTGTGAATACAAGAAATAATTTTGATGAACGATTGCTATAATTCTTGTGTTTTTTCAACTGTTATATTATAAAACATATAATAGCTTTTTGCTATCTTGTCTGAAATTTGACAAAAATTCATGAATAAGATAGCTTGTTCATCTTCAATTCTCTTTTTTTCCTCAGATACTTTTTAGATCAATGTTACTTCCTTTCCTGTCATCTTACCATATTACAAAATACTTATGCTAACGCACAAGAAAACTGGATGTTGTTTATGGCCAATCAAATCAAAACAGCCTTTTTTGCATACATGTTTTTCCTAGCTACATTTTGTTCTTCTTATTATTATTCTTTGTTTAGCACCAACAGTGAAAAAGATGAATACAGGGAATATTTTCAAATTTTACTAAGTCATTGAGTTAAGGTAAAGTAGATAAAAGCATATGTTTAGTTAATAAAATTTAATAAATCCCCTATTACAGGAAGTCTACCAGTGTTCTAAAGTCTTGCAAAGAATTATTACATTCAAAATAAATAGCTGTAGTCTTGAGGAAATTAAAAAATTGCTAACAGACTGCCACTGACTGCATATATCTAAGAATGTGGTAGTTAATTTATGACCCTATTTATCATTTTTAGTGATGATATTTAGACACTGCTGCCAAGCATTTTCAGAAGTATTTACTTGTATCATGGAAGTAATATAAAACGATAGAAGGCTTATAGATGCCTGGCATTGAGACACGTCAGTATCCCTAACCTATGGAAGAATACATAGAACAAGAAAGCACAGCAGGTGGTGGAGAAATGTCTGTAGAATAGCCATTCATTTATTATGAAATTAACTTTTGAGATCGATTGTATTTTAATTATTTTATGTGCAAGCAGTTTAGTAGTCTCTGCATTTCCTGTTTCCCTTATTCTTATATTTTACCATCTTTAAAGAACTCCTTTTGTTGTGTGATAATCTGGATAATGACAGGTTTTGATATAGAAAGGATATTTCAACTCAGGGAGCTATAATAATGGATATCATATCAGTACTTTCCAACTAGAAAAAAATCTTTTGGGATTGAGACTTTCAGCAGAAACAGAAATGTAAGTGTGAAATTGTGGGGATTGAAATATTTCTTTAAGTAATATGGAAAGCATATTTGATAAAATAAACTCCTCTAACACTCTTAAAATCCTACGTATTTGATCTTCAGGAATTATAATGCATTATGTTTTAATTTTGTGTATACTCTTTTTAGAGCTGATGAAGTCCAAAATGAGTGAGTTAGGAAAAATTCAACTTTATTTATGGAGCATAAAACAGCATGAAGCTGTTAATATATATATTAGGCTTGAAGGCTTAGTATATANATTTCTAAGGGGTCAGCTTTTTCCCATATAATTGGAAAACACCCAAGATAAAATAGACTTGGTTTTCTTTGAGTTTTGGTGGGGGTTTTTTTTGGTTGTTTTTTTTTTTTTTTTAAATTCTGGTGAATTACTTTAAATGTTTCATTTAGTATGAAGTATTTTCGCTATTGTTGTGATGGTTTTGTGAATGATAGAAAATTCAAACCACTGGCTAATTATTTTGGTAGTTTTCTTGATGTCGGCTGTGTCAAGCAAATAAAGTGCAAAAATCTATGCTGGTAGGACAGATAACAGTGTTAGCAGTAAGTACATCTTAGAGAAATGGGGATACCTTGACTGGCTAGCAGCTCTATTAATTTAGTATACTTTGTATGCAATGGGTGGCCCATTTCATATCAGCACTGCCATCTCATACATATATACATCTATATTAACATTGCATGGAGAAAACAACAGTGAAAAAGCATTGTCAAGCTGAAGAAGGAACCATGATCTTCGGGGGTTATCATCAAAGGAATGGTTGCTTTTAGAAGAAATGTTTGTGGTGGTTTTTTGTTGTTGGATTTTTTACTTTTTTTTGGTCTGCTTTGTTACTAGTTACCTATACAGCTTGATTTCCATGGAAAATGCCACTCTTCCCACTTTAAACTGTTTGGCAACGCCTGTTTCTACTGTTCTTCTATAGTGCCATTGCAAGAAGTGTGCATACCCGTTCTTTTAGTCGGTAGATTATGCAAATGCATCCTCTCTATAAGCATTCTTATAAACTTGTAAAAAAAATTGTATCATGAAAGTAGTATAGTTGATGTTAGGCTTGTGAACAAAAGTGAATAATAAATCTTGCAATGGAAGAAAAATGAAAGATTGTTGGGTCTAAAACTAAAAGTAAATAGAAATAGGAAATAGTTTTTTAAAAAAGAAACAGTGATCAATTTTCAGTGGTACCTGAAGCAAATGAAAATATTTTATTGTAGCTATATTGAATCTGTGATGTCATGATTTTCCGGTGGTTTGTGTGTGTGGTGTGTGTGTGCGCGTGTGTATGTGTGTATCTTTCTGTTTTGTTTTTGTTGAAGTCCCAGGAAGAGGTTTAAACATGAAGGCAAAACTTTCAAACCTTCGCATGGCTAAATATGAAGCAAAGCTGCCATTTTTTTTTTCCTTTTTGTGCCTCCATCTAGATCTGTCACATAATTTAAAGAAAAAAAGAAAGATACAATTTAACCACAGGAGAGCTAATAGTGTGAAAAAAAAAAAACCCTGATGAATTTTGTTTCCGCAGCACGATATTATCAAAGATTTAAGAAACAAATTTGCCAGCCTCGGCGAGAACTCTCTGGTAACAGCATAAATGTCTGTGTTGGTTTGCTTTTGAGTTAAAGGTTTCTTTTTCATTCATTTGAACATATTTCTCTTTTTTACCTCTTCTTTTTTAATTTATTATTCATACCCTCTATTTAGCAAGCCTTCATTTTTTAAACCTCTTCCATCTTCCAATGTCTTTTTTCCGTAACTTGGATGGAAAGTTTATGGCAGCAAAGCTGTCATTCTGGCTACTTCTGCTGCAGCTGTTCCTGCTGTCATACATGTTTTGGGCGTTGTGTTTTTGG
Source organism: Pelecanoides urinatrix (assembly GCA_013400755.1). NCBI lineage: Eukaryota > Metazoa > Chordata > Aves > Procellariiformes > Procellariidae > Pelecanoides > Pelecanoides urinatrix. The sequence continues at coordinate 274,613 of VZTQ01000889.1, read as the reverse complement.
ACATGATACTAACTGATTGTGTCATGTTCCTTTTGAGTAAGCTTTTTACCACGCCATCAGATGGACTCACTGTCATAGGGCTCTATGCAACTTCCATTTTGCAACTTATACTGCTTAGTCATCCTCAATTCTCCAGCAAACTTCAATTAACTTGGTGAAAGTTCGAACTCACCTGGGATTAACTGTGCCTTTATGTTTGCTCTTTATGTTCTTCTTTATGTTTTCAGTAGTAGTTTAAATTATTAAGAACAAACTTCACCATTGCTCAAGCAACGCCATGCAGTATTGTTTGTTGCCGCTAGAGTATGCAAAATATAAAAGCACAGTGTATTCTATCAAATATTCTGTTGGTAGGGTGGGCAATCTATATTGTAATATAATGATATGTTTTGAGAAAAATTCTGAGATGCTTCTGTTACTCTGGTATTCAGCAATAACTTGCAACTCAAGAGCCGCATACTGAGCAGTATGAAGTTATGGTCAAGCTATAGAAGATTATTAAGAGTATGAACCATTGCACAAAAACATGGCACAAAAGTGCAAGTTTGATATATGCAGTATATATATAATGAACATGGGCTTTGAACTAACCTAATGATTTACAATTGAGATGAGTCTTTTCAGATAAACTGCTAAAAGCATATTAAAGAAAAATACCAAGGGGAGAATATTACTTGAACATGTTAAATATCTGTTCAGTAGCATTGTATGTATTAAATGGACCATGATGTTGCCATAGAGCCCATATACTAAGAGAAAACCAAAAACCTTTGGAGAACTGATAGTAACTGAAGTCCTCATCTTAAATGACTGGAATTTTTATTCAGGAAAAAGAAATGGAAAANGTTGGATTTTTTACTTTTTTTTGGTCTGCTTTGTTACTAGTTACCTATACAGCTTGATTTCCATGGAAAATGCCACTCTTCCCACTTTAAACTGTTTGGCAACGCCTGTTTCTACTGTTCTTCTATAGTGCCATTGCAAGAAGTGTGCATACCCGTTCTTTTAGTCGGTAGATTATGCAAATGCATCCTCTCTATAAGCATTCTTATAAACTTGTAAAAAAAATTGTATCATGAAAGTAGTATAGTTGATGTTAGGCTTGTGAACAAAAGTGAATAATAAATCTTGCAATGGAAGAAAAATGAAAGATTGTTGGGTCTAAAACTAAAAGTAAATAGAAATAGGAAATAGTTTTTTAAAAAAGAAACAGTGATCAATTTTCAGTGGTACCTGAAGCAAATGAAAATATTTTATTGTAGCTATATTGAATCTGTGATGTCATGATTTTCCGGTGGTTTGTGTGTGTGGTGTGTGTGTGCGCGTGTGTATGTGTGTATCTTTCTGTTTTGTTTTTGTTGAAGTCCCAGGAAGAGGTTTAAACATGAAGGCAAAACTTTCAAACCTTCGCATGGCTAAATATGAAGCAAAGCTGCCATTTTTTTTTTCCTTTTTGTGCCTCCATCTAGATCTGTCACATAATTTAAAGAAAAAAAGAAAGAAACAATTTAACCACAGGAGAGCTAATAGTGTGAAAAAAAAAAAACCCTGATGAATTTTGTTTCCGCAGCACGATATTATCAAAGATTTAAGAAACAAATTTGCCAGCCTCGGCGAGAACTCTCTGGTAACAGCATAAATGTCTGTGTTGGTTTGCTTTTGAGTTAAAGGTTTCTTTTTCATTCATTTGAACATATTTCTCTTTTTTACCTCTTCTTTTTTAATTTATTATTCATACCCTCTATTTAGCAAGCCTTCATTTTTTAAACCTCTTCCATCTTCCAATGTCTTTTTTCCGTAACTTGGATGGAAAGTTTATGGCAGCAAAGCTGTCATTCTGGCTACTTCTGCTGCAGCTGTTCCTGCTGTCATACATGTTTTGGGCGTTGTGTTTTTGGACATGATACTAACTGATTGTGTCATGTTCCTTTTGAGTAAGCTTTTTACCACGCCATCAGATGGACTCACTGTCATAGGGCTCTATGCAACTTCCATTTTGCAACTTATACTGCTTAGTCATCCTCAATTCTCCAGCAAACTTCAATTAACTTGGTGAAAGTTCGAACTCACCTGGGATTAACTGTGCCTTTATGTTTGCTCTTTATGTTCTTCTTTATGTTTTCAGTAGTAGTTTAAATTATTAAGAACAAACTTCACCATTGCTCAAGCAACGCCATGCAGTATTGTTTGTTGCCGCTAGAGTATGCAAAATATAAAAGCACAGTGTATTCTATCAAATATTCTGTTGGTAGGGTGGGCAATCTATATTGTAATATAATGATATGTTTTGAGAAAAATTCTGAGATGCTTCTGTTACTCTGGTATTCAGCAATAACTTGCAACTCAAGAGCCGCATACTGAGCAGTATGAAGTTATGGTCAAGCTATAGAAGATTATTAAGAGTATGAACCATTGCACAAAAACATGGCACAAAAGTGCAAGTTTGATATATGCAGTATATATATAATGAACATGGGCTTTGAACTAACCTAATGATTTACAATTGAGATGAGTCTTTTCAGATAAACTGCTAAAAGCATATTAAAGAAAAATACCAAGGGGAGAATATTACTTGAACATGTTAAATATCTGTTCAGTAGCATTGTATGTATTAAATGGACCATGATGTTGCCATAGAGCCCATATACTAAGAGAAAACCAAAAACCTTTGGAGAACTGATAGTAACTGAAGTCCTCATCTTAAATGACTGGAATTTTTATTCAGGAAAAAGAAATGGAAAAGCAAAAACTTCTGTATCAACAAGCCAGACTGCATGACCGGGGCGCTGCTGAAATGGTTCTGCAGACAATCAGTGCTAGTAAAGGTAATGTTTTGTTGTGTAGATTACATATTAAACCTTATTTCTAATGATCTTTGAAACGATTGTCATTCTTATTGGGCAAAACCTGCAGATGTTTGGCACTAAAGTTTGCTTTCAAAATGCACCCAAAGTTTCAAAAATTATTGACAGCTAATCCAGAAAAGTATAATGAATAATTCTCATGAGGTGGTGGTGGTTGTTGTTGTTATTATTATCATTATTAATAATAATAATGATGATTTTTCTAGTGATGATTGAGAGGAAGTGTGAAAAAATTCATAGCTTTAGCAGTATGCAATGACAAAAAATGCCCCAAATTCTGGGATGTGTACAGTTCTGAAGTAGGTGTAGACTTTGGTCCTTTTTTTTTTTCCCCGCACTCCCCAAATATCTACTTTATTGGTGTACTTTGATAAAACATTTCAGAAGTGTAAATGGTGCTTTTGTCCCTTAGACACCACGTTACTCTAAGGTTTGATGCTTTCACTGTCTGTTCTGTGATTTGTTTCTACAGTAGTGAAGTTTTAAAAATTCCTGTTTACAAATTTCATTTACTGTAACTAAATGCTTTGGATCACTGTCATTTTCTGAAGAAACAGGAAAAAAATATCTAGACTGGCATGCAGATTGTTATTGTTAACACATTGTTAAACTTGAAAGCTAGCTTAAAATTTTGCACCCAGGCTTAAATCAACTGTTGGATGCTCTAGCGAATGAAACATGATTTATATTCATTGAGCTCAGTTCTTCCTGTCTTATATCTTGCTTCTTTTGTGTGCTGTGTGTACATTACACTATGTCTGTAAGCACTCAGAAAGATATTAAGTCACACTAGAGACCATGAAAGAAAAATAGGTCTGTTTTACAAGGGAAACAAAAAGGCCTCTCCTTTTAAGTCATTGTACAGATAAGTTAATAGAACATTCTTATCTTTATATATGATCTAAAAGTATATTTTAAAATAATTTTAAGGTGAGATGGGGCCAATGGTTGCAGCTACCCTAAAGCTAGGGATTGCCATCTTAAATGGAGGAAATTCTACCGTTCAACAGGTAATGTACTAATTTATTTTCACCCATTTTAGTCAGTATAGATCTTTATACCATGATCATTATTATTATAGTAGTGCATTATGTAATGTAACTATTTGTCAGATGCTGTTTATCCTCTTACTCTCATTCCCAGAAGAAAATAGTGTACAGAAGTACCTTGTTTGCTATGTATATATTTCTTATTCGTATACATGTAATTAATCTACAGAATACAAGGCTAAAAGAAATTTGTTTTGCACTTAAGCTGGAAGGGAGAAATTTCATGTTAAATCATTAACTTTTAGAAGAATTCTGTGGGAGGGAAAGATTTTTTGAGAGATTGACATTGTCCTGTAGCCAGTAGAGCAAAACTGCTGACCCCAGACTTCACCAAAAAAAATGTTACACAACTTCAGAAGTCCTTAGCTTTATTCTATGGAAAGTCTTGGAGGTAAAAGCAGAGAACTCAAACTTGATTTACTAATCTATAGTAAGATAACGTGGTGAGCAGTGGACAAGTCTGATTTGTTAACAGTATTCTGCACTGTTGAAGAGAAGTGACTGATACAGAGTACAATCAGTGTTGTGTACAAGTTGAAGATTCCCGAGTCCAGAAGGCTTCATAGCTGCCATTACTACATTGCTGTAGGACAGTTTGAAGAATACAGACAACTGGGAACAGTTAAGGTTCCAAGTTAAGCAGCCACTGAAGCAGCTGAATGCAGCCAAAAATAATGTTCTTTTCAGAGGCTATCGTTACCAGGATTGGACCAGAAAGACCACAAATTGTGCAGAAGAGTATCTACTTGAACCATTGCCAGTTCTTTGTGGTGTCGTGATATTAAATTACTTAGGAAAATCATTACATTTGTACCTAGTTATTTAATCTGAATTTGTAATGCTACAATCTTATTTTTTTTTTTTTAAATTATTTGATAAAGCCTTAGCTAACCAGAATGCAGGAAACAGTTATTAGTACGGTTACAATAATACTAATGCTACTAGTCTAAATTACATACTTATAACATAAAAGCATCAGTAATACAGTTATAATTGCTATTTTTTCAGCTGCCTCATTTCTACCCATTTTCTCTGGTGTTATGCTCACCTTTCTGATTTTCCTTTAGGTCCTAAGATCAACTCTTCAGTCTTCCTTGGGAAGAATGGTATGGGTGGGGGGAGAGGTACAGAAGTGGTTTTGAAAAGTCATCAACATCATCCTCTGAAGTTCTTTGCTTTGATTAGTACAGTGTTGTTGATGGGGGTGTTCTTCTTCTGTGATTTTGGGGTTATGCTGGTACATTTTGTTAACACTGTCTGCTTATGTGCTCTTTCATTTTGGAGGTTAATTATTATCCATTTTTCCTGTTATTTTTGTTTTTTGCAAAAAGAGTTTTACCTCATTCACAATGTGAATTCTTGTAGCGTTCCTACTAAGATTGATCTTTGAGCATTGTGATTTTTGTTCACAACTGGGACCTCTGGTGTCATCCTATATCTTCACTCAGCAATACATTGCATTCTAGAATCAGAGTTCACTCCGCTGAATATCTTCTTGTTATTGCAATCTATTATCAGATAGCTATTACACATTACAATAAAGCTAAAACAAATTAAAAAAAATACTCACATCACTACTAACATGCTGTTGCAGCTAAAAGAATCTAAACCAAACTGAGGTTCTGACAAGCCCAGTCCAATGCTGAAATGGTAGTGTCAATACAAAATTGTCGTGGCAAGATTGTATTTATATTAAAGACTAAATTCTGCTGGCTTTGTTGACTATAGATACTATCTTTATTGTCCATGTTTTAGGAAGGAATACCCAAAATGGATGACATTCTTTTCTGTAAAGGACATGAGCATTAAATGTTCTTTTTATTTTTGATACCTGGATTTTTCTCTGCAAGACTCTTATTTAATTTGTAAATATTAGAGAGTTTCAAAATACCTGCATCACTAGTTATCTAGAACCCATATAGTATTAAGTTAACTAGATTAACACTAACACATAGTATAAATATTAATTCTCTGCATAAATTATTTGTGTTTACTGCAGAAAATGCTTGACTACCTCAAGGATAAAAAGGATGTGGGATTCTTTCAGAGCCTTGCTGGTCTTATGCAGTCCTGTAGGTAAGAAAATATCTGCTTTAAAAATTTATGATTTTGCATTTAGGTTTTATTCCACAGGATTTATAGTTTTAGAAAGATCCTCTACATACTTTTTGCAAACAGCACCTGGGGACTGTAATGTGCTAGATTTGGGGTAAAGGACATGATGGTGCTCATGGCATGAAAATCTTCATATGATATGGATCTACCTTGGTAAAGGAGCTCTTTTCACAAATATTTATGGCATTTGTGTCTACTTGAGATATACCAGAAAACAACTCCAGAGCATTCCTCAGGGGCAAATTCTTAACTCTGGACATATCCTGTAATCCTGCAGAGACCAGGTTAATGATCAATGTTAAGTAATCATAAAGATTTTGTGAAAACCCAACTTTGAAATATTAATAGGAGTTTTTAGAAGGCAGAAAAATGAATGGAATATTGTGTTTTAATAAACTGTGGAGGTACTGTGACTTTTTTGTCCATTCATGCTTCTTGACAGTTTGATTTTATATGTATAAATATATATATATATTTAAGTGTTTTATATATAATTTCTAAGAATAAACCATATCAATAAATGATGTATTAATGAACATAAAATATTGGACTAAAAGGGGCTTCCTGCATCAAGCGGTTCAGGCTTCTGTTATGTCAAGGGTACCATGTTATATCATTTTTCCTTAACACTGTCTTTGGCCAAGTTTCATTTTGAAATCAGTGAGGTTTCTTGCCAGCAGAACTACTGCTGTAGTTCATCTACATTCATCTGACTTTCATAAACGTACTTGCTTATGAATAAAAGTTATCCATGGCTAGCTGACATGCTAAGCCATGAAAGGCAGAACTTTGCAGATTCACAGGTGGAAATATGTAAGAGTATATGTTCCTTAAATCTCGTTAGTTGAATACATATTCCCCTTTAGTTTTTTAGAACGTGGAGGGAGAGGAACACTGAGTGGAACTAATAATGACATGATTTCTTAATGGACCTTGCTGCTTGGGATGAACTGGGCTATAATATAAATGTAGTCAATAATATGGCTTCTTTGTAACCCCTAAAATGAGTATGTAAACCATAAACACATACATTCCCTTTTTTCGGTCAAGCATAAAGAGCTAAATTCCATTGTCATTTGCAGGGCAAAAGCAGGTTAAGTCTGTAGAGCTGTTTTGTAATCTTGTAGCAGACATATATTAAACCACTGAAATGTATCTTCTTGACACTAGTATGATTATATACATAAATGAAATCACAAATCTTTCTCTATCTTTCATAAAATGAAATATTACATATATTTAATTAATCACAGGACAAATGCCATTTTTCTCATTGCAGTGTTCTTGACCTAAATGCGTTTGAACGTCAGAACAAAGCAGAAGGCCTTGGCATGGTGACTGAGGAGGGATCAGGTACTATCTATTTAACAGAAATGATCCATGAATGTTTTTCTTTTACATTTTGCAGAAGCAAGCTGAATTTGAAAGAACCCTGTAAATATGTATCTGGAGGCTGAAGCTAAAATATGATTCCTAAGAATAGTTTATATTTAATTGGCCTACCTAAGCCCATGCTTATCAGTAGTAAATCACTAGCATGGGTTGAGTTTCAGAACAATCTCAGAGGACTCTTACCCACTTCTGAAGAAGTGAACACATTACATGTAAAATTGAAAACAGATTCTAGTTACAAACAGCAGTGTTTACGCATGTAAAACATTTCAGAAGTCCCTAACCAGTTTCAGCATAGAATGAAATTAAGAGTTCCCACCTGATTTCTTAAACTGTCTTGGCTGGAATGAAAACTAGACAATTTAGTTAAGCTGTAAGTTAAATATTAGGAGGTTGAGGAAACTGTATCTGCTGTTTGGAAAAAAGTCTGCTGGGAAAGCCTTTTCTTTGAAATAATTCTTTTCTGTTTGTCTTTGGGCAAATTTTACAAAACTTTCACTTTACTTTTGACTTTGAACCAATTTGGCTTTCTACCCTCTGTGTTGTCATTTCACTGTCAATTTCCTTCTTCTATCTGACAGTAAGTTCTACTACTCCCTTACTGTGATTGTCTGGAAACATTAGGTTCGTTCTTATGTGACTTAATAGAGCTATCAAAGCACATTTTCTCCCCTTCAGTATTTTTTATAGTGCATTTTTATGTTTAAATCTTACAGTGACCTAATTTTTTAACACGTTTTTATCTTAAAAACAAGGTAAAAAAGCTTGACTGTATAATCATTATTGCATTTGGGGGTTCATAATTCATACCTGCAACACTGCATATCTCATTGCCTATTGTGCCTGTAGTTCTTTTATGTGGCATATTTCTTGAATATTGAACTGCTTGTCTCAAATCAAAATCATGAACTATTAAATTTGACTGAATGACTTCAAGACTGATCATAAATGCTGCTTCTCCTAAAGTGCTCCCACAGTTTAAATTATAGATCAAATCCTGCTAGACTTGTATGAGTAAACAAAATAAAGTCAACTCACATGGATAAAATTTGGTCACAAGATTGTGGATTGAGTACTGAGGCAGCTATCTGGCATATAAGGTTTTGGCCGTTACTTTCATGTTTTACTGAAGATTATTCTGCACAATGTTTTGCTCTTTTGGACATTTCTACTACTCAATAATTAAATTTATTATTTATAGTGTTGGATTTTGAAATGGACTGTCAAGATATCGGCTCATTTTTCTTTTGACCACTGCCTCTATTTCTAGAAATGACTGATTTTGCATGCAAATGTAAATAAATCTTTAAACACTGCATAATTGACTCTACCTATATTAGAGTATTTTTGTGCTTCCTCATTTGAGGGATTTTTTTAAAATTTTCTGTTTATTTGATCTTTCTCTTTTAGTACAGAACTAATTTTGCCAAAACCAATACTAACTATATTTTGTATTTGCTAAAAACAATTTCTCAACTTTTTTTTTCTTTTTTCCCTGTTTCTTTTTCTTTGAACTAATTGTCCTGTCCTCCCTTCCTCAGTCATCACTCATGAGCGTGGTAATTATTAAAAACAACTGCCTATTCTTTATTTTTCCTGCTCTTAGCTTTGTGTCAGCACTGTACAGCTCCTGAACACCATTAGATTTTTTGTTCCTGTAAGACTGTAAAACTAGTGGGTTCTTTTCTATTATTATTACAATTGTGTATTCCAAAATTCTTGTTTTTTGTGTCAACTCTCCCCACTTTGTTCTTCCTCCCTTTCTCAGGATTTGCACAGTAACTGGCACACTAGATGTAAGAGCAGCAAGCTTTTTTAAACTCTTTTTTTTTCTTGTTGTTTTTTCTTTCTTTTCATTTTATTGCGGCTGTTGTTTGTGATNAAAAAATAAAAAATAAAAAAAAGTATACCTATACATATACAAAGCCTTGTGCTATAGTCCTCCTGTAGTATTTATGTTGTGTATTGAATGTGGCTTTATCGCTGCATTGATTTGTGCAAGCACAGGAAATCAGTGGTGGATCCAGTGAGGATTTGAGGGTGGTTAGTAAAGAGAAGACTTGCCACTGGCTAGGTTTATCTAATGCGGTCAGGAGTTGATAGGAGAAAGAGGTGGTGCATGGCTAATTTAGAGGAATCAGTAATGTTTACAGGTAGTTCTTCCTTGCTGTGAAAGCTACTTGATATGTTAAGGTTCCCATACCTCAAAGGTTCCTTACGTCAAGTAAAGGAAGAGCTTTGTAGGAGCAGTTGCCATGAGATCTTCCTGTCACCATGAGAAATGAGAATTTAAAATACAAAATGTGTATATACCGTTCAGCAGAAACAATAAGCTCAAGCACAGCAGATGTCTTTTCATTAGCCAAATGTTGGGGAGGGGGATGATCTGGATTTTTATTTGTTTTCTCAGTGGAAATTTTTTATTTGGCAGATTAACAAAATTCTGCACTTAGGATCATGTGTTTCGTTTTCTTTGTTACTGAGCAGCAGTAATGTCAAGATACGGTAATCACACTTTCTTGGCACAAAGGGATAATATTTGCTAACAGCACCTTTTTTACGTATTAATATCCAGCTATTGAAAATTCAAGAAAACAGACCAAAGCAAAGCCAAACCAAAAAAGACTATACTTTTCCTTTTCAGGGTTACATTATTCTTGATATTATGCTATTTTCAAATAATAATATTTTTTTATAT
>VZTQ01000889.1:247948-264466 GCA_013400755.1 Pelecanoides urinatrix | reverse complement strand
ATTATAAAGCACACCTTTTTCAGTTCATTGAAAAGTAGTTTACATAAGGGCTGTACAGGTACTGCCATTAATACCTGACAGCATTATGAAACCCAGCCAGTGAGTCTGTGGGGAAACTCCTGTAGTGAACAGTTTCGAAGTATCCTAGATTTTATGGGATACCTGAGATCATATGTCTGTTTGCAATCCTATGAATAACCATCTGTAAATGCTACAAAGGAAGTACCAAAGATGTGGAAATGTTTTCTCCCATTCCTTTTTTTGAGGGAGATACATATTCTAAGAGTAATTAATTACTCCTCAATTAAAGATCATTTTATTGATTCCCAAGGGAATGATGGGATGTAAAATGTGCACTGTAGCCTGTTTCTCATGTCATCTGAATCTGATGCAGAAGCATATTAATGAGTAATTGTCATTGAGTTTACAACCTATAAGCCTGAAACTATTCTTGCCAAAGTCAAAGAAAAACTGCTGTTGACACTTATGGGAATAGAGTCAACTTTTTCTCAAGGGCAGTGCTTGTTTCTGGTCCCATGTCAACCTTGGCAATAGGTAGAAAGCCCAGTACTGAGTCAACATGGATGGGAGATTTATTGCCCTATTCCAACTGTTTCTTTGTGCTGTCCGCATTGTAAGCTCCTTGTCCTTTATTCCTCTGACTGGTACTACCTTCCCTTTCCAAACCCTGGAACCCCCACTGGTAACAACATTGATGGTTCTTTAGCCAATGTGTTTCTTACTTGTTTTTGTGATGTACTCAATGTTGTTTCTTCTGTTTGTATTTTGCTTTGATTGTTCTGTTTCCTTTTCAAAAAAGGGGGATTCAAAACCAAAGACATGTAGAAATGCTTATTATCTTGCAATGGTTTTTCATTTTTCATTTAACACTCATACATTATGCTATTTCACTGTGAGTCACAAAAATCTTGAAAGTGCAATGTTTTTCTCCTTTGGAAAGACTTGTTTTACTTATCATATGAAGTAAAAAAATTAAGATACTAAGTTTACACTTAGATGATTTTACCTTTTTTTTCCTTTTTGTCAGGAAAGCTCTATTTTTATTTTTAATTTTTTAATATTGTATCATGGCATTCTTTTGTTTCTCCATAAGTTCTCACAAGGCTTATTTTCATAAAAATACAATTTTAGAATGAAATTTGATCTGATAGTAGGTCTTAAAGGACCTTCTATTAAACTGACTGAGAATGCTACACATGCCATATAATAAATAGCTATAATGAGGGTACACATCAGGGCTATTTTCAGCCATTAATAATGTGAAATCAATAAATATGCTTTTGTCCTTCACCAACCTAGTCACACTTAAAGTGGATGTTTAAATTTTGCGTGATCCACTGTAGCCTACATTGGAGGGGTGTTTTCCACCTTTATGTCACTGTATTTGATCAGTGCTTGCATTTAGAAGGGAACTTAAGTAGCTTCAGTTCAGAGAAATTGTTATGTGTCACTTTGTGAGAAAACAAGTGTTTTTCATAGTTGAATCAGATTATTGAGAAGTCAAAGGCATGCAGTACTCACAATCCAACTGAATATTGCCCCAGTCTTGTGATAAGAATAAATTCACTTGGTTTATCATGGGAGAGCTTTGTTCTTGCTTAACAGCCATGAAAAAGGAGTCCTGTTCCTTTTTGAAAGCTGAAAGTATTTGTATATTTCTGTAATATGTAGCATCAGACCAATGTTTCTGAGTAATAATAGAAGTCAGATCTTTTCTGTTGAGGATTTAAGGAAAAAAAAAAAAGAGAGAGAGAATTACTAAACTTGGACACATGTACTTTCAAGGAAAAAATCCATGTATTTCATTTTTCATTCAATCTTATTTTCATTTCCTACACGATACCTCTGTTTCTATATATCACAAACACAAGCTACCAGTTTTGCAATAACTACAGGCTTAAAGCCTTCATGTGTGTAGCCATTTCATTTACATACAGCATGAGCAATGGCAGCATTTTAATGTCTAAGCAAATATATGCCAGAATATACATCATATCAATAGAAATTAAAGAACATGGTTTAGTGACAACCTAAGTCATACTATATGCAGTGTGTATGTTTGTGAGTACGTTATCTATGCAAATCTTTGTGTGTACTGGCATGAATTTGTGTGCACAGCAACAAAGGTTGTTCTCTTAGATTTTATAGAAAGAAATGGATCTGCACTTCAGTTCTGTAGTTGCCAGTGAGACACCACTTGCAGTCAGTAAGTAACATCTGAAAATTAAAATTCCTGTCAATACTAACATTGGGTTTAGTCAGATTTTGATCACCTGTAGAAATTGAAAACCAGGATTATTTTAAATCTTGGTGTGGCCAAGCTGTTTGAAACAGGGGTGGTTTTTTTGCTTCATTTTGAAATATGTAAAAATATTTCCAAAAGGAATGGACCTTTCAGCTTATGTGAAATGATGTACATAAACACCTTCTGATTTTGCAGAATTTTGCAATAACTTATATTCATTTTGTGATTTCTTTACAGTAGAGCTAATTAAAAGGCCCTTCCAAACCCTTCTGATATTAAAATTGGAACTTATTTTATAAAAATTCCTAAATTCCAGTGGGTGTACTAAAAGCCAGAAAGTTACTTCATAAATCTGTGTAATCATTTTACCTTGAGAATTGTTTTCCTTCTTGTTCTGAAAAATCTTATTTGGTAATAGGGCAAGAAAAATAGAGGTGGAAAAATATTATTCTGTAACTTATTCTATAGTCTTACTCATACAATTGGCTTTAATTCAGTGATATCTTGATATGCAAGAAATACATGGTTGGGCCCTTTATGGGCTTGATTTTTCCAACAGTAATACCTCAGCAATTTTCCTTGTGAATTAATTTAAAAAATCATTGCCATCTCAGCAGTCAAGGTACACATATTGCATGATCCACCAAATATTTGGCTTTCTGTAATGCTTATTTTTGCAAAATATAAATATTCATCTAGATCAGTAAAGTATGTGACTCCAAGTGTAACTTTAAGCATGACACAACTTCAGTTAAATTAAAAAAAAGTAAGTGACCAATCCTGCAGGATATTCTATACTCTGGACTTTGGCCAGTAACATATGAAAGTATATTGCAGGGCTGAACCTACATATAATGTTGAATAATATACTTTTAAGTGCACAGGCACCTGTTGATTTTGCCTTCTTGCCTTCTCGGGCATATATTGTATATATACATTAATCAGCACTGACAGAAACAGTAATTTATTATTCATTGTTTAATTAGCTGAAAGGGTTTTCAGTCTTCTGTGACTGAAAAACTATATATCTGGTATTTATACCTGGGATGGAGAAAAATGTAATGGAATGTCATTTATAGTGTTTGGCTCATTCTTGGAGAAAGAATTGTGTATTGTTTGCCACTACCATAAGTACACATCTGGAATTAGGAGGAAGAGCATTTTATCTTTCCCTATGTTAAAAGAAACTATGTTAGCATATACTTTGGTGGTATGTGTGCTTAATACCAAACGGTATGTCTTGATGGCAACAGGAAAGAGTGAAATTCTGTACTTTTAAATATCCATATCCATTTTCAAAATGCTTTTGCTTCCTGAACCTACCATTGTACTGAAGCTTCTCACTTTAAAAATCACAGGCTGTGGATTAGTAAGTCCATTAGCTTGAACTTGTAATCGTTCATGACTTTATGTAAAGTTAAACTTCTGATCATGTTTGTGCTTATATATATTCCAAATTGTACTGTTTACAATACTGTTTACAATTCAGCTGTAATAATGTAATTATGATAATATAGTAATTTATAAATGTAGACATTATAATTAGTTATCCACCCAAACAACAGTATGTCAGTAATTGTTAATGTAATTATTATTGTCTATAACCTTTTTGAAAAAAGCTTTTTTTTTTTTTCCTGGTTTCCTTCTCTTCATGCACTAAAAATATTGTCTTTGTAGACATGGGATTTTGAAGTTCAGATAAAAGCCTAAAATATCTGTCCATTTAAAAAAAAATCTTCCAAATTCTTTTGCAGTTTGCTTACATTTTTATCTCCTTTCCTTTTGTTGTCTACAAATAGCACTTGGCCACATATTCAAATGATGTATATTCTTAAAAAGTAAAAGTTTTTATGGCTTACATTTTTGTTGCCCTACACCTTCCAAATACTTTTCCAAAGTCCTAAATGGGAATTTCCTTATTTTCAATAAGTGGCCTTTATTGTTTTGAACACCTATGTTGTTGTCCTTGTGTCATTTTATTAGCTATTCTACATTTTCCTCAGTCGTGATTGTTTTCCTGGGTGAATGGTTGTTTCTCCTCTTCACATGTCAGTGTACAAAGTTAACTGTATGTATTGATGTAATTGAAGTAACGGTGTGCTAATTGAGGGCTTTTTAGTATGCTGTTTCCTGTGAAGAATCAATAAAATAATTTGAAACTTTATACATTTGGATATTAGCTATTTACCAAAAAATGAACTGAAGGGCCTAATTCAGTAAAGCACATAGGCATTTGTTCTAGTTCATTATAAGTCAAGGGAGACAAACGCCCAACATCCATTTTGTGTCAGCAGCAGACAGGTACTAAATCCTCAGATATCTCAGCCTAAATGATTCTTGAGAATGCACACAGCTGTAGATTTCATGGGTTATTTTAGAGTATTTTAAAATCTAATAGTTTATTTGAGGAATGACTTTCATTACTGTTTGATTAAATCTCTTTCTGTATTTTTAAGTACCTTGTTTTGTGATGAATGGTAACCAAATTAATCCAATCCTAACCTTTGTATGTAATGCAGCAGTCATGCCCAGGGAAGTCAAACAAGAATGTAAATCATGGATTATTTGTAAAATGTTGCCAAGCTCATGCTACCATATTTATAAATCAAAACTTAAGTTTCATAATTTTTTCTTTTTTTAACCAAATAACTATCTGCCAAGCACAAGTCATACGTGCTTCAGATAGATTGGTGGTTATAAATTTTCTCTCCCCTTCTTTCTTTCTTAAAATTAAATATGGAGATTTTCTTCAGGGACTATGGGGTGTTACTTGGCAGCCTGTGATAATCTGCTTTCATCTGGTCTTTCTACAGGAGAAAAAGTGATGCAGGATGATGAGTTCACCTGTGACCTCTTCCGCTTCCTTCAATTGCTTTGTGAAGGACATAATTCAGGTTTGTGGGCCGGCTGCCAGTCAGCTAAGCCAAGGTGATGGTAACTAAAGAGAAAAGCTCTTCATTGCTGAAAGTTTGGCAACCTTCATAAAATGTTATGAAGGGTGGAGTAGCTGCTAGAGGCACATGAAAGGAAAATATTTATGTGGAGTTAAATTGCCAGTTTTTGTAATCAGCTTTAACTTCGTAGAAAAGAGAATGGTTTCCAAAATGATGAGTTTTGGATCTTGACCTGCTAGGAAAGGTAAATTTATATGGAAAAATGTACATGGTTTATAACTTCTAGTCAGCAAAGATTCAAAGGAAAAATATAACAGGAAGGTATATTTATTTTCTTTGGCATTTGTATGTTCTGGTGTGCGCTATTTGGCACTGATGTCAGTTAGAATTGTATGTGAAATTATAACAACAAACACAATATCTTTCTTGAAGAAGTAGCATCTGTTTTAAAAATACAAAGCCAAATTAAACAAATACATGATATTAAGCATATTTTTATAATTAAGTATATTTCCCCGTGTTCTCTGTGTCAGTATTAGGGAAGAAAAAGAAGAAGAAAAGGAAAAAAAAAGAGTTTTTTTTAGGCATTAGACATATTTATGACTTTGTAATCAGGAATTATATAACTATGCAATTTAATTTTGCTTTTGCTTAACAAAATATATACTAGGTGTAATTATGTTGATGGAGTGCTAGAGATGTAAAATTAGTCATAAATGAGATGAAAATAAGACTAAGGTAAAGTTCTATAGATGAAATAGATAATCAAGCTTTTGGCTTCAGAAGTTTTCTCTTATGTGATCTCTGCAGTAAAATGCTGAAACTCATTTTGGCAACANCCTGAGAACTCAGACTGGTAACAACACAACTGTTAATATTATCATTTCCACTGTGGATTACTTATTAAGAGTTCAGGTAGGTTAACTTATAAACTAATTAAGTAGATGACAATAATGACTTGCGTCTATACAATATTTACCTTTTTAAAATTTCATTTATTTTGATCGTAAGGCAGAAGTTTGTATGTGGAGACTCCAAATTTCTTAATTTCTTTGGAATTTCCTTCAGCAATACATGGTTTGCTGCCACAAAAGTTCTGTTTACAGCAAAATCAAACTTCGTCCTTACCACAAAATGTTCAGTTTTATTAGAGGAGCACATTTATTTGTCATGACATTTATTCTGGTCACTGTAGCCCATGTTGATGAGAAAGGCTGTAATTCTCTACTGGTTACAGTTCTTTAGGAGTTGTTATTTTGTACTGTGAGAGTCAAAGGTGATAAAAGTGTGAAAGACTGATTTCCGCCATTATATGCAAGAATGCAATGGAGCCTGTTAACCAATGAAAGCAGGCAGAAGGTAGATACATGCTAAGTGTATCAGTGAATACCATTAGCCAGTTGTTGACTGAGACTATCCTGTGACTGAAAAGTGTTTTGTATTGTTCAAGTTAAAATTCAGCCAGCTCCTTTTTCATCCATGTTTTGATTTAGTCTGAACACTGGGCTGCTGTATGAATAATCACAGGATGGCATGGAGTGAAGCATAAGAATAGCACATTATTTTCTAAGGAGGAAAAAAAAGGCAAAAAGAAAAAACAAATCCAGAAGGCTAGATTAAAAACCCTTCAACCCTCTGATTTGAGTTGTCTCCCTAAACTTTAAATATGAGAACATTACAATGTCACAACTCAGTAGAAAGTAATGAAAAAAAATTGAATTTGTTTCCAGATTGGAGCACGTGAAAGACATGAAAACATATTTTGTGATAAATAATTTTTACCTGTTATTCTCATTTTTCTGAAAAATCACTGTGTGCATGATAATATATTTTGTTGTGGGTTTTTTTAGTTTATCTAGTTAAGTTTTCCCTTTGGCCATTTATTTACTGGGTCTGAGAATTCCAGTCATTGAAAACAAGTATTTTTTAAGTTGCTGCTGCTTTTTATCCTTATGCATTCTGTAGAAGTTGTAGGGAAAATACAATGATTTTCGTTCCATTGCTTACTTTGTTGAAACTTTAATAAGGTCGCCTTTGGGGAAGACAGAAAGAGGAATCATGCACACAGAGCAACATTTGCTCCCGCTATTGATCAGGTGTCAAGCACACAGTATAAAGAGAGATTGTTTAATGAACAGCATGCAGCATGGTAGTACTACCGAGCACTTCCTTTCAGAATGCAGGCGGTTGTATTTCTAAGAGCAGATACCAGTGGATCTAATTTTTTTTTTTAAATATTATTTTGAGGTTTGCTGTGGGGTTTTTTAATTATTTATTTCAGTTTATTTGTTTTCCTATTGATCCCCTTGAGATGAAACTAAAATTCTTGAATTAATACTTGAGAATCATTTAAAACCTTTATAAACTAAGTACTTTTCAGACCTAGAATGCTATCTAATGTTATTTTTTTCATCTTGATGAATAACCAGTTAGAGGCAGTTTGATTACATAATCTCTTTGTGCTTCTCACAACTGTTTTTTAGGAATCCATTAGTGATTTCTATTGGTATTATTCTGGGAAGGATGTTATTGATGAGCAAGGACAACGAAATTTTTCCAAAGCCATCCAGGTTGCAAAACAAGTTTTCAATACTCTTACAGAGTATATCCAGGTAAATTAGTTTCATTGGAATTTTATGGATTTGAAAGGAAATTAATGATACTTTTGGCATTAAGATGTGGCTAGATATAATATAGATAGAAATATAATATAAATGCATTTATGCTTCAACATTATTTTAGTGCATTTATTTTAGTAGGAAGTGAAGTTTTGAAAAATATATATAGCTGTCACTACACTTTTGGAATCTTAGCAATTTAGTCAAATTTACAGTTATTAGTGAATAATCGTCCTTTGGTTGTATGCAAGATAGTGAATTTTTTTTGTTTTGTTTTGTTTTAATTTGGCCTAGACTGCAGCAGTGTTATCCACTTTAAAGTCTTCACTTTTAATCCATTGAGATACTAAGGTTAATGCAAAACATAGTTGCTCTTTAGTCAACAGAACATTAGATTGTATTTTCTGTCAGGAATAAGGCTGTTTTAAGGCATCAATGCTGTGTTTGAAATACTGAAGTCACACATTACGTTTGAGAATTGTAGAGATTTGTACTCGAGGTGGACTCCACAATAAATGGGGTTGGGATCAATTCTGTCAAAATAACAATATAGCAGTTCTTCCATGGTATGTTAGGAATTCACTGTAATTTAATTCTTAATTAATTCCTCGTGTACATCAGTCAACAATATTATAGTTTGTTTCTGCATATAATAAGCAGGTTAGAGAGACTCTCATTAGACTATTAAGTGTCTATTATATTGTTTTCATTCAAATGAAATTAAAATTCAAAAATACTATTTTATAGTTCATGAGGATGAAATGTGATAGAATAGGACTGAATAAATATGAGTAGAGGCAGCGTATATACATGTGCATACATGTATTTAATGTATACATATTTGGCAAATCACAAGTAGCATTGTTAGCTGGTAAAGATTTTATTTGTTATCCTTTGAGGCGTCAAAAGATTTTGTATTCCTGCTTTTCAGAAGTTGGAATTTTTGGAAGAATATTCTTTAGCACTGTGTTCTATAACAGCTGGAATATGCTGACAGGGAAAAAAAAAATTAGGAGTCTAATTCTGTAATCCCTTATGCCAATTTTGCATTAACCTTCTATGAAGTTATTCCTGATTTACAGAACTATATAGGGAAGAATCATCTGGAAGATTTGTACCCCTTTAGCATTTGCAGTTTAAAGTTGCAAGCAGATATACTTTGAATTTTCCTTTGAATTAGTAAATTGGGACTTGGCTAAAACAGAGGCAGAATGGTTATTAGGAATAGGCATTGCTTACAGTCAGTGGTGTTATTAAATAGATAATTCTATATATGCTTAATTTTTTGTAGCAGTTTCTAAAGGACAGCCCCAAGCTATGCACTGCCTGTATAGCTTCCTTCCTGTTTTTGTTGAGTTTCTTGCAAATAAACTCTGCTTTTCTTTTTTTTGTTGCCTGACCAATAGGGGCCATGTACTGGGAATCAGCAAAGTCTGGCACACAGCAGGCTATGGGATGCTGTAGTTGGTTTTCTTCATGTGTTTGCCCACATGCAGATGAAGCTGTCTCAGGTATCTTTTTGGTTTACTTTTTCCTTTTTAAGTTACTAACTTTTTTGTATAAGATAAACAGACTTGTTAATATGTCTGAGTCATTAATAACAACAGTCAATAGGGGAAATATGAGGAAAAACAAGAGGTAGAGGTGATAGAATACAATAGATTTGAGGGAGTAAATTACAAAATTGTAGTGGGTGTGAATAGCAGGTCTGTAATTGGATTACTAGTCACAGGCACAAAGCTGATTAGATCAAGCTGCAAATGAAGCATATCACCGATATTCAGAAAGAACTAGCCAGTCCCTGTCTTTCATACCAAAGTTTTATCACAGTGTTTTCTGCAATTTTGCATGAGCCTTTTATACATGACCCGTCTTCATTGATGCGTCCTGCATTGAACCCTAGTTCAACACGTGTCTGCATCTAAGCCTTTTTTACTCTTAGTAGAGAAAGAGAGTAATCAGACCTTAGAATGGGGGAATTGCTTTTGGATATGAGTACTCATTTCATAAACTATAGAAATAGTGTAGGGGACTGGCATAGACAGCTCTTTAGGGGGTTAAAATTAGGTGAGAAGAATCCTATCTTTAAGCAGTGCATTTTTCAACTTCTTACCTTTTTAAAAGAATTACACATCCTAATTGAATGTAGTGATCCTAAGTTTTTTACATAATTTGACATTCTCAGAGAAAAGCATCTCTGTAAAGGTTTTAGTTGTTGTTAAGGAATACAGCTCTGAAGGCTCTGAGGTTTTTAGATTTTATTATTTGGCTCCAAATATATCCATGTAAGTTTTCTTTGCATAAATCGAAGTAGTCTTGCTCAAATGATTTTACTCCCTGCTCTTGGGACTTTGTGGCTTAAACTGGCCTAATTGCTTAGACTTGTATACTTTGTGCTACAGGTATGCTTCTCATTCTTTATGGCTAAATAGAGGTCTTCTTTCAGCAAATGGCATCGTAGTGAAACCTGTTTTTCAAGACAGCTGCATTGAATTTCTACTGAAGTTTATTTATAAGTGCCTGTAGATACTGTCCTGGTTTTGGAACATCTATGTTATTTTAAGAGTTGAAAAATTAGTCTATGTTTGGGTAGGCCACAATGGTGGCTATTGTGCTTTCTTCCTGTACCACTAAAGCAACATGGAAAGTGGTATCTAAGTAGTTACTGACAGCAAGTCAAACACATGGTAGCTATGTGTTGATTGAGAAATATGATGTAGCTATTGGCAAGCTTTGTTTTTACAGTAATGAAAAGTGTGTGGAGTTACTCATGCTGTTCTGTGGGATGACAGAAAGACAGTCTACTCCAAATGTATGATAAATAGTGATAGCATCTATTTCTTGTGTGGAGCTCAAGATCTTGGCTTTTAGGAGCTCCTTTAGGGGGCCAGCAGAGCCTTGGGAAAGACCAGAATAGACATGGGCTCTTTTGTTCATTTATATTTGTTGCAAGAATATATTAATAAGCTTTTCAGATTCTATTGAAATACCAGTTTTCAAAGGTGTAGAGTGTGGCTAAATGGATTTGTAAGGAGTTGCCATATGGCTTTTGTCTGTAAGAGGGGCCTGCCTAGGCAAAGTATTTGGTTTTTGTTTTGAATTGGGAGTTTCCAGAGAACTTTTGGAGAATATTTGAAACAAGATTTAAATAGGAACAAAACTAAATCACTGTTTTGTTTGGGGTTTTTATTTGTTTGTTTGTTTTTCTTTTTTTTTCATTTTCCTTCTCTAGTCTTGCACTAGGAAGCAGCAAGGTGATATTGGTAATACTTCTTAAGAAATCTCTGTAAGGCAGAAAATGAAAGTAAATTTTCAATCTAAATGACCAAAGATCATCCAGGTTGTAAGCAACTTTTGAAGTAAGATTTATAATGAAAACTTAGAAGACAAATCAATGAGAAATCTTCATTATTTCCAACTTGTGCTGGTTTCAATCCAAGATCCAAATTGCCATGAAGTACCTTGAGTTTTTTGTGCTAATCACTGAAGTCCATCAATGCTCAAGTATGCATTGTCAATAGCATGATGCAACAATGTATCACTGAGGAAGAAATTAAGTAGTTGAATAAATCTATCCAGATAGACTATAGGTTGAAATCATTGGCAAGTGAAATAGTAAACTTGATAAGCTGAATGACATAAAAGATGGCTAAAAGAATCAATATCATGTCTATTTAAGGATATACTAATGGAACTTTATTAATAAATATTTTGAAATTTTATTTCAAGTTTTCTTTCTCCAAAAAAAAGTTCAGTGGCCTATAATGGAATCACTCACTTTGAATCGTTACACTTTGAGCTCTATGTGCTGCTGCCATGGTTGTTTTTACAAGTCTTCATAGCTGTAAACTTGATGACACCACCAGCAACAATATTTTAGCTGACATGAAACATTACAGAGGCATCATCTGTGAGCTTGACATACCCAGTTATTGCTTTAAATTTTTTCATCACCTTCAGTTTTCACTTCGTCTTTATTAAATTACTGTCTTCTAAACAGATGACTGTGTAAATGTTTGATCCTGTAAATGTACTGTAAGAAATCGAGCAATTAAATATATTTTCACTGTATTACCAGCTTTGACACTACTAGCTTCTTAATCTCATTTCTACAGGGTGAAATATGCATGCACATATATAAATGTTAAAGAAGTCAATAGATACCTTATAATATATATTGTGTTCATTATTTAGGATTCCAGTCAAATTGAATTACTGAAGGAATTAATGGATCTTCAGAAGGATATGGTTGTCATGTTGCTGTCTATGCTGGAAGGTAGTAAAAATTTAATTTGAAATCCTCTTTCACTGTTGTTCTAGTAAAGTTTTTACCTTTGTGATTTTCTTCATGTGAGAAATAATGCTGCATTTTCCTTTGGGTTTTTAATTTTCATGTCTCAATTGTGAGAAGAGTTGTTAGGTCTTACAGTGAATGGCAGATTTATATAATGTAGTTGATATAGTTTATATTAATTCTGAATGTCAGAATTGTATAAAATCCAGCTCTGGCAGAAGTTTTACTTTGTTTCCATGGCTTCTCTTTTGGCTTAGGTGAAAGGTTTTTTTATTATGGAAGTTAGAATCCTGACTTCTAGGAACTGAACCATTTATCAGTCACTTTATTAACACCTTTAATATATTGCATTTATTTTGGTAGTGACCTTAGCCATAAAGAACAGGCTTTGATTCATCTAGTGACTAGGTTCAAGGTCCTTTATAGCTAGTACCTGAAATTATGATTCCTCAGAGAATGTGATCATTGTCAAGAAATAGTACTATTTCTTTAACTCCTTTATGGTATTGTATTAGTCTTCCAATACTAGACTAACCAAATATACACATAAATGATCCAAAGATCTGTTTTTCCTTTTTGCTTCTTACATGTATCCTATCACATTTATTTCTTGAGAGAACTGGGAGGACAGTAAATGCAGCAGATTGCAGTGTAGCATGCATCGCTACTGCTACTGCTTTGCTCATAGAAAGTCACTGAGAAACAAAGTAAATTCTTAGTATTGTAGGTTGTGCTTCATGAGTAACCTACTGAGCTACTCATCCTAACTAATGTGACACTAGTTCTATGTTGTACTATAGTAAAATTCATAGTATGCTGCCTCATGTTTAGTACTATATTAAATGTAACAGATGTCTCTCTGTAGGGCTTGTTAGTTCTTCCTTTCTTTAATGGCAAATACTTAGTCACATGTTTTTTCCAAGTCTTAGGGTAGTGTTATTAGTAAAAGATTTCTGATTTTGCAGCTAGCTTTCTCATGTGAGTGTGTTAGCCAATAGTTTGTAATTCTTACTGTTTGATTATTTCACTAGTCATTATTATACACTTCTCTTTGCCAAAACATTTGCTGCCATCAGTATCTCTAACTTCATGTCATCACTTCTAGGTAATGTTGTGAATGGAACTATTGGCAAGCAGATGGTCGACATGCTTGTGGAATCATCCAACAATGTGGAGATGATTCTGAAGTTTTTTGATATGTTCTTAAAATTGAAGGATTTGACTTCCTCTGATGCGTTCAAAGAATATGACCCTGATGGTAAAGGGATAATTTCAAAGAGGGATTTTCACAAGGCAATGGAAAGCCATAAGCATTACACCCAGTCTGAAACTGAGTTTCTGCTGTCATGTGCTGAAACAGATGAGAATGAGACTCTGGACTATGAGGAGTTTGTGAAACGATTCCATGAACCTGCCAAAGACATTAGTTTCAATGTTGCTGTTCTCCTGACCAACCTGTCAGAACACATGCCCCATGATACTCGCTTGCAAACTTTTCTTGAACTGTCAGAGAGTGTGCTGAATTACTTTCAGCCTTTCCTTGGACGCATAGAAATCATGGGCAGTGCGAAGCGCATTGAACGAGTTTATTTTGAAATAAGTGAGTCAAGTCGGACTCAGTGGGAGAAACCTCAGGTAAAGGAGTCAAAGAGACAATTTATATTTGATGTTGTAAACGAAGGTGGGGAGAAAGAAAAGATGGAGCTTTTTGTTAATTTCTGTGAGGATACCATCTTTGAAATGCAACTGGCTGCCCAGATCTCTGAATCAGATCTGAATGAAAGGTCAGCAAATAAAGAGGAGAATGAGAAAGATAAACCTGAGGAACAGGATCCTAGAATGGGTTTCTTCTCTCTCATGACCGTGAAGTTAGCATTAGTAGCTCTCAAGTATAATTTAATGACTGTTATGAAAATGCTCAGCATGAAGAGCCTAAAGAAACAGATGAAAAAAGTGAAGAAAATGACCATGAAGGACATGGTCATGGCTTTGTTTTCTTCCTATTGGAGCATTTTGATGGGCTTACTACATTTTGCCTGTAATGTCGTCCGGGGCTTCTTTCGCATCATATGCAGTTTGCTGCTTGGGGGAAGCCTAGTAGAAGGAGCAAAGAAAATCAAAGTGGCTGAACTATTAGCTAATATGCCAGATCCCACTCAGGATGAGGTGCGTGGGGAAGGAGAAGAGGGGGAGAGGAAACCGACAGAAGCTGCATTGCCTACAGAGGACTTGACAGATCTGAGAACTTTATCAGATGAGAGTGATCTACTCTCAGATATATTTGGTTTGGATTTGAAACGAGAAGGTGGACAGTATAGATTGATCCCTCACAATCCAAATGCTGGTTTGAGTGATTTACTGAGCACTCCCTCCTTAGCTCCAATGCCTGAGGTGCAGGAAAAACTCCAGGTAACTGTATCTTTCATTTCTGCTTTGTGTTTCCCTCTTTTGTCTTGAAATAAAACTTGCATCTATGTTTTTCTGGGTTTTGTGACATGTTTTTTAAGGAATCACATGTAATTACTGGTGTTTACCCTCTCTGACATCATAAACTTGAATTCCCACAGCCTTCTCTAAGTACATGGTGTTTTGGTTTGCTTTTAATTCAGTGTTAAAATGTCTCTTCATTAATGTAAATTAAAAGATCATCTTCTCTCAGGGTTTCAATTGTTTTTTAAAAAAAAGGCTAACAATCTGCACTCTGTGTATCCTTATAACTAACTCTGTATTGTAGAATAGTGTTTAGACACTTTTTAAAATCTGAATTTCTGTAGGAGCAGGTGAAAGAAGATGAAAAGGAAGAGAAGGAGGAAACAAAATCGGAACCTGAAAAAGCAGAGTATGTATTACTTTAACCTCTGATCCTACAAAATGTGTTGGGCTGAAGAGGGATATGTCTTCTTGTTATTCATGTCTGTGAACTTCATGAGTCATGACTACTTGAGCCTCATGAAAAGATGCAAAGGCCTTTTTCAAGGTGTGGTTTTAATTTTTTGTTTAGCAATTTTATTAACTTAACATATTGTTTTGGCTTCATTTGTGTCCTAAGAGGAGAAGATGGAGAAAAAGAAGAGAAAGCCAAGGAAGACAAAGGGAAACAGAAATTAAGACAACTTCATACTCACAGATATGGAGAACCAGAAGTTCAGGAATCAGCTTTCTGGAAGAAAATCATTGCATACCAACAGAAGCTTCTTGTAAGCTGTTTTCTAGACTATGTGTTTAGCTGTCGGCAGGGATATGTACCACCGTATTCTACCAATATAAAGACAAGTTTGCATCTGATGAACCTCATTTTTCTATCCACCATCATCCATAAAAAGGACATAAAGACAAAGGTTTAACTGGAATGTTAGAAAAAAGAAACACACAAATAACTTAGCAGACAAGATATTAATTCTTAGGAAGACAATTATTGTCCAAAACCCATCTTCAGAGATGCCTGTCCATCACTGGAAAACAGCCATGCATTTTTATGTGAATAAAATGTCCCAAATTTTCATAGCAGCTTGTGAGCCTGTAGGATTTGTCTTTCCCTGAGAGACAACTTTGGGAAATGACAAGCTCTCTTATAAAAAGAATTTATTAAGATACGATGCTTAGCCTAAAACTCATTACAGACTTTTTTTTGTGAAATAGCATGTTATTATTTGATAAACTTCTCAAAACCTGTGGAAAATAAGACTAATTAAAATAGTATAACTGTATCTGAGAGTAAAATATGATATCTCTGAGTTTGCTGTAGAACTATTTAAAATCCATGCTTTTATTAGCTAGGAGATTCAACACATACTCTGTGAGGGTAGTGTGAAATGCAAAGCAAAAAGAAATACACTTTTGCTATATATCTAATAGGAACAATTGTGTAGGGACAACCTACTTCTAACATGAGTAACGTAGCAAAACTACAAAACTGCAGTCACAATCTTAATAAGGAATTAGGTATTTAAGTTTTGCTTTTGAACTCAGATTCATTTTTTAGGCTAATCATGTAGCAGTCATGAATTTCATTCAATTTTTCTTCTAATAGTTTCATTTAATAATTCACTAATAGTCATCTATGATTAGGGCTGAAAAATGGAGGAATTCCCATGTGAGAGTTAAAGCATTCAAAATGTGTGCTAGAAAGGTTTGTGAATTGTCAGGAAGGGAAAATATATGTTTCTGCAATCTTTTTGATAGCATCATAAAGTGAGAGAAGCTTTATACTCATGGTACTTAGGTCACAGATGAAGTTTTTGCTGATCTGATAAAAACACAATTGATTTGGGAATATAAAAAGATTTAAAATAAACTTATATGCTGACATTTTTGTTTCTTGGTAAAAGTAACATTTGCCATATGCAAGAATATTGAGGTACAGGGAAGATAGAGATTTCTGTATTACTGTTACATTACTATTACATTGTGATGTCTCTGTGTTGTCTCTAAGTGTATTGAGAGGGT
>VZTQ01000889.1:158996-243591 GCA_013400755.1 Pelecanoides urinatrix | reverse complement strand
GTCATTTGAAAAGCATGCAGCATTTTGGACTACTGCTACTGCATGTTGTGGCTATAGACAATGCCTACTTTTCATACACACTCTGGTGGTAGTGTTTTGCAGGAACTTAAGCATCTTTTAAAGGAATATCTTGCAGAAGAACTCTGCTAGGAATGTAAGAAATAAAGATGCCACCTTTATTGGCAAAATGCTGCTTCTGGTTTAGGAAGACCAAATGCCATAAATCTCTGGAACTGGGAGAAGTATATCTGAGATGTACTTCCTCCATTTTTACACTCTTCCCAAGGCAAAAACTGTAGGTCAAAGTGCAAGATAGTACTAAATTAAATGGACCTTTGCTATGACCCATTAAGGCTGGTCATTTGTCCTTACAATTATAATTTCTTTATTAAGCTTTTATGTAGTCCTTGATGTTTTTCTTTTCCTCTTTTAATGGATAATACTTTTTCTATGCTAAAGAGAGACAATCTGCATTTGTAGTTGAAGCAAATGGTCATCATACTGCTGCATTAAGTGGTTGATTTTCATCTCTACCTTAAGTGTCTCTGCAGGTCAATAAATACTAAAACATGTTTTTGTGTTTCACTGGTTGGCATGCAGCATGAAAGCTTAGATTTCTGGCTTTTGAGATGTCCTCTTCTCCCACCTCATAGCTTTTTTTTTTTCCCACTATGACTTTTTATGCTACTTTCCCACATTTTTTTTGAACTACATTTATTCTCTGACTAGAAGGGAAAGACATTATTATCATTATTTGCCATAAAGAATTCCCTTCTTTCCAATTCTGAAACCCTGAAGAAAAGACCAAATATGGTTTCAGTGTCTGTCTTTGGAGATATACTGTGTTCAAAATTAAAAATCTTCATAACTGCAAGTCTGTGTATGATACGTTTGCTTCTGGAGATTGCTCTGCATGAAATCCACTATTTTTTTTTCAGTTAGCTGTCTGAAAATAAGATTGGAACTATTGTTACTGTATCTATTGCAATCACCATGTTGCTTGAGTAGTCTAATTTTTGTTATTACTATTTCACTGTACTCATGTCCAGTCTTGACTAGTAATACAGTCAAGGTGGGAAATTCACTCAGAGTGAGTGAATTTTGGGGACCTGTGAAACAATTCCAGGAAAGAGCAGGGTTTATTTTTTGGTTGGTAACAGATTTCTAAGAAAAATCCACTCTGCTGGGACTAGTAGTTACATCTGCCTTCTCGGAATGTACTTTTGAATGTCATCCAGCTGATGAAAGAGAGTTGTAGGTAAAGCCTGATCCTTACTGCTCAGATGTTTCAGCTGCTGGCAAAGAACTACAGAGCACAAATCAAGTATATGGAACGTGAATGTGATTTAAGGATTTTTCTTTTTACTGCTTCCAGTCTTTCTTTGCTCTGTGCTGTGAAACCACTTTGCTTCCCACTGTGAAACCTCAAGAATTCTTTAACAAATGAAAGGCAACCTCTAACACCTCTGGGTATCAAAATACAATCCAGAAGTGTGATCCCAAATTAATATTAATAATCAGGGGTTTTGGCCATCTTTTTACAACTGTATGGTACACTGTGGTGATATGATTCTGAATGACCTGGTCCTTGTGTATCTATACCTTTGCAATGTTTGGGGCACTTGTCAAGTCTTTAAATTTTTTTTAAATACTTTTTTTTTTTTCAACTGCAGGTTCCACTGGTTATTTTTAAGAGAGAAAAGGAAGTGGCAAGGAAATTGGAATTTGATGGGCTGTATATAACTGAACAGCCATCAGAAGATGATATTAAGGGACAGTGGGATAGACTTGTAATCAACACACAGTGAGTTTTTACCTACTCTGTCTCTTTAAAGCTTTGCAAGGAATTGTTCTTCAATCTCCACAATTATATAGTTGATCATCCAGCTTGTCTGAAATAAACAATTGTGAGAGATATATTTCTAGCAAGGATATACAAAATATTTCAGGTACCTGTTATACTAATGCTTACTATTACTTTTTAATCTTTTTCATTCCCAAGTTTTTGCTTTAAAATTATTTGTGTTCCATAAAAGAAAAGAAAAATGGGACTAATTTCTTTTGGCAAGCACAGTGATGATTGTGTATTGCTCTCAATTTGACAGTGAACTGTGCTTTGCATCCTTGTAGTGTCTCTTGAAGGCTCTCCTTTAGGTACATATTTAAAGTCCCGACTCTCTGCCTGATGGGACTGTGTGATCCAACTGCTTTAGAACCCTGTCTGCAGGCATCAGCTCTGCCCCTCTTTCCCAGCCACATTAACATGGTAGGCTGAATGCCATTTGGCAACTTTCATTCCAGTGACTTCACAAATGAGTAGCTGGTGATAGCAACAACAAAAGAGCCTCTTAGAAACAAAACCAGTATGTAATTTTTATGAGGTCTTATTAACTACTGCATCTTCTCATGATTGTCTAAAATGTAATCTTGTTTATCTGTGTTTTTCAGGTCTTTTCCAAATAACTATTGGGACAAATTTGTGAAAAGAAAGGTAAGGCTTATTTTTAAAAATATATATGAAGTAAAAAAAAAGTTTTAATGCATACTTATTTTCGTGATTGAAGAAATGTGTACTACATTTCTTTGAAATATAACTTTGATTCAGTGTAAATTTCTGTATATACCATTTTAAAATACACAGAATTTCTTACTCACTTCATGCTTACAACTACTTTTGTGTGGTTTGGATAGTTTTTCTTTCAAACTATTTCTATATACAGTTTGTTGTATAAAACAGGAATTCAAATACATTTATGAAATTCTGTGGAGAATTTCTGTGTCTACTTGTATGTATATTGCAACATATGTAAATTGTTTTGTCTGTGTGTATTTATGTATTCACCTCCATGCACACAGAATAAAGAGTCCCTCACCTTTCTAAAGAGGGTTAGAAAGGAATTTCATAAGAAGATAGGACAGATTGAGATGTTTAGACACAGGGCATAGTCTGACAACTGTACTGACCAGCAAACTATATACATGCATCTGGCCCATTTTGTCCCTTACCACTGTATTTTCCCACACTTGTTCCTCCCCAAATCACCTAAATCCATCCCTTTTCCCAACTTTGCTTCCTCCCTATAACATCCAATAATCACCATATGCTCTTCCTTTGCCATCCCATAATGTATCCCACATCCCTTGGCAGTAACCTCTGAAAGGTGATCTGGAGAGCTACTCCCAATGACACATCTTGATGGGTTTCACACCTGGACACTGGAGCTAAAGCTCTCCTGGGACAGCCCTGGGAGGGACCAGGCAGGGTGTCCATTCATTGAGAGTCTGTAATTTGGGTTCCTGCCTGCCATTGTGCCCCTGTGCTCCTCTAGGCTTGAGGAGATGGGCCTTTAATGGGCTGATGGGCCTGGGAGTAGGTGGGCAGGGTATTCTTTGGACTCTCCCCCAACCATTGTCTCTCTGTGGTCCTTTGTGGGTGTGCAGATGAGCTTTTATCACATAGCCTAACAATCTCTCTCTCTCAAAAATAGTCCTCCGTAAGCAAAGACTGTTGAAGTTCATTTCTTATGAACATTATGTCAAATGTTTTCTCAGCTTGCTTTTAGAAAATAAGTGTTAACTTATACTTGTAAGTATAGTTACAAGAAGAATAATCTTCCTAGTGCGTTTTGTCACAATTGAAAAACAGGGTGGTTATGTTGTTGGATCAGATCTACCCCTCCTTCACACCATTTAGTGCCAATCTTGAATCACACTTTTAGAAACATCTTTTTAAATACTAGTAGCTCTTCTGCTTCATAACAGTTTTAGGTCAACCTGTCTAAAAATGCTTTGAGTTGTGTATTCGTTTTGTTGTTGAAAGTATTTTTTTGCATATTTGAAGTTGTTAGATACATATTTCTACCTGTCTATCTAAGCGAAGAGGAGGGAGTAGCTTGCACAGAGTACTCAAGAAAGAAAATAAGATTCTACATTGATTCTGTCAATGTAATAGGTCAAGGAAGGTCCCCATTAAAAGGAAGGGAGCATGGTTTTAAATTGTGTGGAAGGTTTGGTACTTTATCTTTTGCTGAGGAACTGCTCTGCATAGATTTAAGTGCCTNAGGCATGTGACAGAGAAGGCTTGTCTCTAAAAATCTGCAAAAATATCAATAAAGATTTATGGCATTGCTTCTTAAAAAGCTGGTAAAATATCATCTCACCTGCAGGAGTCATTCAGTTATGATCCTGTTATCCAAAATTTTGTATATCTTTGAGTATTCTTTTGAAAATGAGAAGAGACAGATAATATTTAGGAAGGACCTGTGTGTTCAGTGAGAATGAGAGCAAGTAGATGTTCATTTCCAGATAAGTTTCTTACGAAAGTTTAATTTTGTAAGAAAGAGATGGGGGATAATTTGAATTCACTGAAAATCATTATTAGCTGTAACTCTCTGTTCAAGATCTTTTGATTCCTACATATTCTATGTGTATTATAGTTTCATTGCATTATTAACTAAAAAAAAAAAGATCATAAAATTATGCAATGGAGCTAGTTCATAAATGAGGACATTTTTTCACAGGTATTTCAATGTGAAATACTTCCCCTTAAAAGAAACAAAAAAAATCCGAAATTCCCAGTCAAGACATTCAGATTATTTAAAAAACTTTTAAAATGGAATAAATATGTTTGCTTTTTTTTTTTTGTTTAAAAGGAATAACTAGTAAGGGCCAAATACTGTCTTTGAGTAATCTTATTTTTATCAGTGATTTTCACGTAGCTAGGATATGCAAAACATCTCTTTCCTCTGTGACTTCACAATGTATTTTTCTGTCAGTGATGATATTGATTTAGTTATTCTCCTTCTGCTGTGTTGCTTTCCTCTTCCTGTTTTCATTAAATGAGTAGGAACATCTTATCTTTGACACCCACCTCTTGCCTCTGTTGAATTGATTGCAATTGAGCAGAAAAAAAATGTTACTGACTGATATGATAGACAGATGGAAACAAACAGATGGAAAAGAATGTGTTTGTTAAACCTCTTGTCTTCAGAAACCAGGCTAAAAACCAGCTGGTCTACCCAACTGATTCTCTTGAATATTCCTCCTAACTTTAGGTCATGGATAAATATGGTGAGTTCTATGGCCGTGACAGGATCAGTGAGTTACTAGGAATGGACAAAGCTGCTCTTGATTTTAGTGATGCTCGAGAAAAGAAGAAACCAAAGAAGGATAGCTCCTTATCTGCTGTGTAAGCATTTGCTTCTGGTTTGTTTGTATGATTGTGGGTTTTGTTTGTAGTTTTGTTTTGTTTTGTTTGTCATGCACCTTTGAATTTTGTTGTTGCTCTTTTATGTATAGCTATATAAGATAAATCAATTCTTAAGTCGAATGACATAGTCAATTTATTTCATTAGAAATAACATATATGCAGGACTCCACTGTTTTTATGTATGAAGATTTAGTTTAGTGCACAGCTGCTTGAATGCATCACATTCCCACTGTTTTGATAGTGTCATTATAACTGGGCTGGAAACTCTTTTTCGTAGTTCTCTCAGTTCAGCTCAGCTGGAAAGAATGGGCAAAATTGGCACTGTGTATTCTGATTGTAAAGAAATGATGGAATAAATTTAACTGATAGTGACCAGTAAAATCTAGGAAGTTGGATGATTAATCTTCACATATTTTTATAATTTGTTTTCCCTAAGCTGTGTATTTGCCTATCATCTGAGAGACAGACCTGAAAAAAAGCCCCTAGACATTCAGAGTAATTGCGTTCATTTTCCTTCTTAGGGAAGGGACATCCTCAGTTTTTGTAAAGCACTGCAAAAATGTTTTTTCTAGTTCTGCGTTATAAAAAAAGATATCCAAATAGATAGAATAGATTTTAACAGATGGACTTTCAATGCTACAGAGATTCTAATGTAAGGGTTTATTTATAGCTTTCTTTAAAAGCAACATTTTATCAATGGGTTTGCAAGGATTGTATGAGGTAGACAGTGGGATCACTAGGAGATTAGAATTGCATTAAAGCGAGGGCTGGTTTTGTAAAGATGGATCTTTAATATCCATTGTTTGTAAAGATGGATAAATAAACCTGGAGTCCATCTAAACAATCAATCAGGTGCGGTGTTAAGGCCCAAGGACTCTGTTGCATTGCAATACTAAATAGAATTTAATATTGTGCTAGAAGTACTTTCCACAATATTTTCTTACCTGCTATTTTGCTGCTGGATTATAGTAGGACCCATGCTTGAGTTTAGAAAAAAAATTTTTATTTTTATTACTTTTATTATTGGTATAAAAAGAAAATGAAACTACTTTCCATTCCCTGTGTGCTCATGACTCACATTTGGGAAGAAATTTGAAATAATGCTTCTGTGAATACTCTTGAATACTCTTGAAAAAACAGACCAGAATGAAGCAGTTGGAGAAGGCTGATGAAATACTTAATTTCAGAATCAGACCTGAAGGATGCCAGTTTTTTGTTACATCTCTAACGTCTACTCCATGTTATATACTTTAACAACCTCATCCATCTTTCATGTTCTCCCTGGAGAAATCATTCCATACTTCTAACAGATGAACATGCTGTGGGAAAATAAACAACTATGACAGAAATTTACAGAACCATTCTCATAAAATTCATGTGCTTCAGGAAGGTACATGTATCTGCTTTTTACCAATTTCAAAAATGAATACTAATGAAGCTACTAAAACTTAGGCATATTCCAGTTTCAACATTTGAAATATATTTACAATGCAATGAACAGAGTGGTGGGAAAAGCACTGGAGTTGAACCCTTACTGCACCACTTTTGGGCAAAAAAATGGAGAATGGTATGACCTGGTGCAGATTTCATCTCTAGTGCCTCTGCTTCTGCATGTGCCAGCAGGAGGTGACGCAGACTGAGGCCAGACCAGATATCTATGTCTCTCTCAACACAGAAGGGAAATGCAGCATGTAGCATTTCCATTCCCAATACAGATGAACCAGCTTTTTCTTCTGTCTCCTTGACTCCTAGCTCCTAGTGTTTCTTCCCCTCTCCTGTGGGCATATAACCTGGGATTCCCTTGCATCTGTCTTTCTGCAGGGGACTCAGAGCACTCTACTTGCAAGTGACCATGCTCCTTCAGAAGCTCCTGCTCATCCCGCTGATATAATGCATTAAAAAATCCTCAGTGTACTGTTATATTTTAACTCTGGAAGAGCCATTCAGCTTACGGATGCAGTCTTAAGAATTTTTAAAGTATATATATTTAAATTTATAAATAAGTATTTAAATATTTATATAATTATTTAAAATATACTGCTGTATTATTTAAATATAACCAGCTAAGCAGGATGATGCAGCTGGAGCTTTACTGCAGATTAGACAGTAAAGACAGTTAAAATTGGTACACTGGGATTGAGACAGTGCACTGTTTTTCCATTGAATAAGGTTCCTTTCTGGGGTGGATGGTGTTAAACTAGCTGCAGCATGAATGAAGTGTATTTGAGAGAATAATATGAAAGACACAAAGATGAAAGAGGTGTCATAGTGAGGGTTACCTCTCAGTCCCTTTACCTTCCTAACTGCTGTTGGTTCTGCGGTCATTAGTCTAGTCAGAGTCAATAGAAGAGGCAGCTGAGGCTTAAGCATCTGCAGCAATCAGTGACATAAGGCTAATTTGGGGGAAAATAAGCAGGGTTTCTGTTGAATGCTCCCAAGGTAGAAGAATTCTTCCCCTTTCAAGAACAGAAAAATGTAAATAATTTTCTCCTGGAAGGTGTTAGGTTTCCATAGTTTGACAAGAAGATAAACCATATCATAAATGTGAAGTGTACAAAGAATGAGTGCAGTGGGCCTCAGAATGTGAAAGAGGTTAAAAGGTCTTATTCTTCCTTGCCACAAGAAACAATAACCTAGGTTTTCAAAAGATTCTGGAGCAGGTAAACCACTTGTTAGTAATGTAGTATCTTGGAGAACAGTATTGTCTCTGATAAACTAGTAGACTTTTCCCTCAGGTGACAGCCTACCTTTTGCCCATAATGGCTGGTGAAAAAGTAAGGGATTTTATTTGAGTTAGTTTCTACACCTGAAGTCCCAAGATTTATACCTGATACGATGTCACCACAGGATTTACAAACTTGTGGATGTGCCTATTTGTCCAAATAGAAGTGTGTATCTGCAAGTGGGTAGCGGCTTCAGCCTTCATGGTTGAGAGGCAGGCATAGTTGCCATTAATGTATAATGTCCAAATTCCCAGCCTGTTCCATTGAGAGGAATGATGCGTATGTGGGAAACTCAACTTCAAGCCTTTCCACTTACGGATGCTAATGTAAGATACCTCCTCCTCTGATTATTTACTTGGGAATCTCAAGCCTAGTGCATCCTTGCAGAGGCTTTGTGTAGGATACCTTAAAGTAATAATCTATTCTATGCGCTGTACCTCCAAGGAAGACAGATAACTTCAGACACCGAGTAACTCATTGTTTTGGTTTGGTTTGGTTTGCTTCAATGCTTTCTTTATGTAATGGTCAACTGGCACCATTCTCTATAACGTATCGCCTGCTGATGTTGTTCAGTGCCTAGCACTATTTTGTCACTGTGCAATAAAAATGATAATATTTCCCACCCAGTTGACCAATTAATAAATAATGAATGTTTCTAATCTGATGGGATGTTTCTATTGTACAAATAGTAATATTAACAGAAGATCTTAATAAACCCCTACATTGAAACTCATTAATTGGTAGGAAAGATCATATTTTCATTAATAATTTTTCTTACATCTTTAGAAAGATGGGTCATCTTTCTGAACTGTTTTCTCTGTTAGATTAGCCTCCTGAAAGAACCTTTAACAGAAAATTTCAGTGTTTGCTAAGAAAGCTAATGTGAAGAGCTGACTAATTAAAATTGACTCTTCCCAGTTTTAGTTTGTCTGTCAGTTGAAAAATGTGCTGCTGCAAGGCTATTTTTCATTTTGAACTTAAAGTAATGATAGTTGTTTCTCAGCTGGTAATGCCCTGTAGCTGCTCTGAACAGCTTTGATATACAAACATTAAAATGATTCAGGCTGAAAAGTTCATAATTTTCTGATTCCAGTTAACATTAGTATAATTTGATTACTTGAGGATTTTTTTTTTTTAAAAGGAGGAAACTTGAAAACCTACTATTTTATACTCGGAGCAGCTGAATGCAGTAGGCCTTAAGAAAGAAACTGTAAAAAGTCTGGGTGTTGAAGGTGATTAAATACTAGTGCAGGTTGCAGTCAAAAGTAATATAGCCAATTTCTTACAATTTTCCTGTCATTTATTCACATTGTGCATTCTCACACTGTGTGGTCATTCACCATTGCTAAACTCAGCTACTACAACTACAGTGTATGACAACCTGTTCAATGGTGCAGAAAGAAGTCAAATAAAAACTCATTCAGACTAGGAAATTAATCAAATATAATACTAACTAATGATATTCCAAGGGAAACTTGAAACCATACTGTTACATTTTGATTCACAGCTGTAGAGCTTAATTTTTATATGACCACATATTCTTTTAAGTCTTTGAGCTACTTGATGAAGGTAGTGAGCAGAAATAAACAGGAGAATGTAGTATTATGCATGTTATTATTGCTTTGCTATCCATATCAGGCTTACTTTAAAAAATGAAGATATTGAAAAATGAACAGTTCCTTCTTCCATACAGGTCAATATTCACATTATTTTTAGGAGCTCTACAGCTATTGCTTTTTTTTAAAAATATAAAATCATCAAATTAAATAGACTGGAGATGAGTTCCTTTGGTGCTGTTTTTTTTTTGCCATTTCATGAGAGAGTATCCTGCCTGTACATAAGCAGTCCTGTCTGTGGTGTTTCATACCGAAGACAAATATAGTTATGAATAGGTGGAATGTAGTCACAAGAATACGCCTGACACTAGAACTGAGTGGTATTGGGTCAGAATGAAATAAGAAATTAACTTCTTACAATAATATTTTCAGAAATAAATTTCAAGAGGTTTTGGTTCATTTTACCACCTGAATATGTTATGGAACAATATTTGAATAAGAAACCGTTCTTAACATTTTTGACCTTTTATTTTTTTTCCTTCTAGGACAGAGTTTTCTATAAATTTTGATTTCTTTAATAACTCAAATTTGGGTCTAGAAAATTTTCTTATAACTTGAGGTTGACGAAAATGGGATCAGCAGCTCTTAGCTGTGCTAGACTATTGCTGGAGAAGCCATTTGATTGTTCAAGAAGCATTCCTAGCTTTGGTGAAATGGCAGCATGTTAGATTTATCTTTGAGTACTCTGTGGTATCTGGAGCATTGCACAGTTTGGGGACCTTTGAGACTAGCAGGATTCTAACAATTTCTTTCAAGGTATGAATGCAAATTTTGTTAGGGATGTATCTTTCTATCCTTGTAAACCTGAAAGTCTGTTAGAAAAAACCTTGCAGCTTTTATTTCTCTAGTGTATGTAGTTTGTTTCTTATATAAATATCATTCCTGCAATCTTAATCAGACAGTAAACGTCACCCAGTGACTATGGCCTGACTCACCATGGAAGAAACTCAGGTGAAACCTTAGGCTTTAGTTTCTACAGAGTTGCTGTCTACCATAAAGGCAATAATGAAGCAAAACCAATAGCTGACCATGCCATCAATGAGCCTAGTAAACTGTGATCAACTCTCATTCTTTAAAAAATTTCGTGACACCTTATGAGAAGTTTTAGATTTGTTAACATAGTAATTTGTTGCCTTCACATAGGTTAAAAAAACTCCAACAAATGAAATGGTAAAAAAGAAAACTAGAGTCTGTTGAGTCTTGTTTAACTAGATAATAGACTCTAGAATTAACCATTAGTTTCTGCTTATGTTATTTTTGTCTTTACAGAGCATTAATAATATAATTGTGCTCTTTTACCTGCTATGAGCTAAATGTATAGTCCTGTGGAAGTTCAGTGAAGGCAGAAAAGTATAACTCACTATGAATAAAGGATAAAAAAATTTACTCTGAATGAGTTACTGTATCATCTAAACCTTTTCTGCATAGAAGTAAAATGTATGTATGAAAGATCTGCCATGTGTAAATTTGAGGGCAAGGGTCAAATCTTTCATAAATCAGAAAACTTCTACTACATTTCTTCTGCTTTCCCTTTTTGTTCAAGTAGACTAATACACTTCAGAAGGAAAAATGAATTTTTAATTAAAATAGGCTGTAGACTATTTGGAGTAGAAGTCTTGATCTAAGTTTGATTTAATGCTGTTTTTCAAATATAGTATCTCCACTTCTATCTGTTTAGTGTTTATACTATTATACTGGAGGTTCAACTTGAGTCTTTTGCCTTTTAGTTTTGTTAAAATGGTGTTAATTTTGGGGTGTATTAAAGAGTAATTACTGTTGCATATAATACAAGTAGGAGTTTGGTTTTTGACGGCAAAGTATTCCTTGCGACTGTAATATTCAAATAAAACTATTACTTTTATGTGGTTAATGGCTCTGGCTATGTAAGAATTTTGGAAATCAGACCTTGATAGACCAGGGTTTAACTCTTGGTATTCCATCTAAGGCCTCAGGTAATTCCATATGAGCATCTGGCACAGACGTACTACATGCTTTCATATATGGCAAATGTATGACATCTGCCAGCATTATTTCTACTTGTTTAGTCATTGTCAGCAGCTCTTCTCTTTCAGGAACACTGAATTCAGTCACATTTTAAGGATAAAAGTAGGACAGATGACATTTTTCGTGCTGTTGTTTATATTTGTTCCTGAATTGTGATCCAGGTTTAGAATTTTTTTGTGTCAACATAATACAGATGATCCAAACCTTTCCAAAAGGAAAAAAACAAAAACTAGAGAGGACAAGATACAGTTACAAGCAAAAATGTTATACATCTTGTTTGGTTAGTTAGTTGTATCACTTCTCTATAGAGGAAAAAATAATGCTTCAAGCAAATTAATGTGTTTATTTCTAGTGCAAAAAATGTAGCCTAATGTTGAGACATTTATTTGAGTTGATAGAGTAAGAGGAGAATTAAACCTGAAAGTATTAATTAAAGAAATACAAGGGAAAATTTGGAGAGAATAGCTTACAATATCAGTCTGTACAACATAAAAGTTTATTGAAGAGAGGAGAGCAGTATAAGAGACTAACTGGCTAATATAACAAAGCAATAAAAACTGTGGAATAAACTGGGAGACCAGACCTGGACCCAGCACTGCAGGTGTGGCTTTACCAGTGCTGAGTTAGAGGGGAAGGATCACGTCCTTCAACCTGCTGGCAATGCTCCTCCTCATGGAGCTCAGGGTACCATTAGCCTTCTTTGCAGTAAGGGTGTCTTGCTGGCTTATGCTTAACTTGTAGTCCACCAAGGACCCAGGTTCTTTTCTGCAAAAGCTTTTAATACACATTTCTCTTTCATTCACATTTATTCCTGGTATCAGTGGGAAAGCAAAGGACATAAGCTCTGAGATTCATTTCACCTCACTTTGTCTTTAACGTCATCTAATTGTATCACCAGGGTATGCTATCATAACTAATGGTGAAGAATTGGCATTTTGGGATGCAAATTCTCTGACCTTTTTTGACAGCTACTTTAGACTTAGATGGGTCGCATTTAAAAAAAAATCTCTTATCTCCATGGATTATAAAGACAGTTCATTTCACTTGTATGTATGTTATTAACATTGTAGACATAGATCAGCATTAGGTCTGATGAATCCAAACCAGTATTTATTAATTTGTTTTTCTGCTTTTTTTTTTTTTGGACAGGTCCATTCCAGAGTAAAAGTGTGAATTAGAACAAGGTTCTGATGTATTTCAGCTTTTGGAGAAATAGATCAGCTGTTGTCTCCTGTGTTTATGCGACAATACGGTTCCTACAGATTGTGTTGCATATTTTCCTATTGTGTTTTTCTATAAAATGCAATTTATTTACTTATTTTTACAGGCTAAATTCCATTGATGTTAAGTATCAGATGTGGAAATTAGGAGTTGTTTTCACTGATAATGTAAGTTTATCAGTATATGTATATACAAACTCATATATATATTCACTTCTAAAAAGCAATACACACTTGTTAACCCAAAGTGCTTCAAAGGGAGGTATGAAATACTCTGGATTATATTTAGTTTGCTACATAGATGAAGAAAATCTTGGAAGCTTAAAAAGACATTGCTGAAATCTTTTCCCAGTTACATAGGTATTCCTCTATAGAACCTCAGCCAATCCCCCCCGCCCTTCTAACATGCTTTATTCAGGAGCAATAAGCAAGCACTGCACTGGAGAATTAGAAAATTTACTATATAAATTCTAATTGCCATTTTTCATACTGTTCATAAAGTTTATGAACACTTGAATGTTCCTGGAGCATATTCAGATCGCTATAGTTAATGTTTGTGGAATTGCTAAAATCTGTATCACTGAAACTAGTGGTAGGATGTGACACAGAATGAGGCTGATAATTTTAATCATTTGAAAAAATGAATGTTTAAAAACAAAAAAAAGGAATGATAAACAAGACTGTTAAAATACCTTGCAGTTTAAGAAGTCACTCATCATACGATTATTAAGAGTCTTATGATTATTGCTTGCCTAACTTAGCTGATTTAGCTGGTGGAAAAGGTGATTGGAGAACAAATGATTTTGAAACTAGGACTGCCAGAGAATATGCAAGTGTAATCTGACTTTAGTCAGGAAGAGTGGAGCAATAAGTCTCCAGGTCAGAGTTTGTTCAGGATTAGGTTTTTTCTAAGAGAGGGACTGTAATTTCTCTTATAAATATGTACTTGTCTTTAAGTCCAATAAAAGTTAAATGACAGAGGAAAAGATGAAATTAACATTTGTAGGAATAGTTAGTAAACTACTTAAATAATACTTATATGTTTAAGTAGTAGCTTTACTAGTTTAAATTAATTATAAAATTCCTTTTGTTGCTTGCGGAGTCCTTTCATTTGTCATTAACCACCTCAGGGCTTTAACATTTTAATGTAATTATTTAGAAATTCATAAACAAAACCTCAATAAAATCAGAAAAACTTTTTACATTAGAAACATTAATAAGGGTTTAGCAATATCAAAATTAATTTTTAGAAATTAAAATATAGACTATGTCAATTTTGACCATGTCTTGTGAACTCCGTATTTGCTGATTTAATATTTTACACAAAAAGAAAATTCTCAAAGATCTCTAGCAAATTCTATGTAAAAAAAAAAATTGTTTTCTGTTTAAAGAAAAGCATGTTCAAGCAATTTCTATCTTTCCTTAGTGTTTTGAATTAAGTCAAAGATAATAGCCATGAGTTTATTTTGTGATGTACTTGTTTTTCTGTTAGTCTTTCCTTTACCTAGCATGGTACATGACCATGTCAGTCCTTGGCCATTACAACAATTTTTTCTTTGCTGCTCATCTCCTTGACATTGCAATGGGATTCAAGACATTACGAACTATCCTGTCATCAGTGACCCACAATGGCAAACAGGTATCAACTGTCATCTCTTTTCAGTTTTTTTAATTAAGGAGTACACAGGAAAGATCACTTCATGACTTAATTCAGTGGCTCTGCAGATTGACAACAGAATTGTTCCTTCATCATGAAGTTTAGAAGTTGGGTCAGTTGGGAAACTAGCCAATGGGATTTATAAGCATAAGAAAACGGGACTAGGATGTATGGCAGTCTCTAGTTGTTATGAGCAATTATGTCATAAAGTTGCTGTTTAAAATTTTTTCAAGATTGATCTAAAGAAAGATCCGGTTGAGACCCGGTTACTCTTTCTGTTAGAGGACTGTTTGAGAAACTCAGCTCTTTGATAATAAGAAATCTTTTCTTAAAGAAGCTATAAAGTCTGAAATTGCATTTCTGATTTAAGTAAAGAAAATAAGGCTTTTCATCTGCTGAGATCTGTTGTAAGAATAGCATTTAATGTAACCTGAGACAGTGTTCCTCATGTCTGATGGCCTTCCTAGTTCAAAGGACCTTTGTAAACAATTTTCAGTGATAAAAAAAGCCATCCTTGGTCTGCTTAGAAGATCTTCCAGCAAGGCAGCTACTGTAATTCTTATTCAAGTGGGCTGGGAATGGTAACATAAAGATCTTCTCTGTTGTGTATACTTATGTGCTGTTGTAAGATGGAACTTCAGTTCTGACTTTATACAAGGTAGGTGCTTTAGAAATCTGGTGGAAAGTGCTATTTCAAAATTTATCAGTAGCAAGTTATTTTTCAGGGGGTTTGTTTTTATTCTCTTTTGTTTTAAGCAAGTTTTATACTAGAGAAGCATAAAATCATTAGCAATAATTTTTTTTTAAATGCAAAGGGTGATTGATTTAATTTAATTCTGCCTTCAAATGCACTGTCCTTGTCAGCATTTTTTAAGAACTAATACACATTTAAATGGACACGGTTTATATTTCAAAATAGCTAGTGAAGCACATGACATATAGAAGACTTTTAAGTATGAACTCACCTTGACAAACTGTTATTTGTTTTAATTTACATGGCAAATTTAAGTTTCATTTATTGAAGAAAAATTTTGTCTTGAAAAGTTACAGAAATCAACATAGTGCATTCTTTTCCCTTTAAAGAACAGAATTAAATTCTTAATTCTGATTTCTTAAAAGAACAAAAAAGTGAAAAAATCAGTCTGCACCTGAAAAAAAGTGAAGTATTCTTAAAATTGTTACTTTCCTTCTCTTTCTGCAAAGAAAATTCTATAGCATAATTCCATGGTGGTGTTATATCCTCTCTATAATTTTGTCTTCCAGCTTGTCCTAACAGTGGGATTACTGGCAGTAGTAGTATACTTGTATACAGTAGTGGCATTCAATTTTTTCCGCAAGTTCTACAACAAGAGTGAAGATGGTGATATGCCAGACATGAAATGTGATGATATGCTAACAGTAAGTCTTATTTTATTTTCTGGATTTTTTCTTAAACTGTTATGTTTTTGTCCTGACCTTCTTGTAATTCCTATTCGTACAGTTGTATCATTAGCCAGCAATAGGAAAGACTATAATTGAAGGCAAAGGAACAAATATAATGAACATCCCTAACAACTAGATATACCCTGTGTATGTTAAACAAATGCATCTATAAATGAATAGAAGAAATGTGATGGTATTTTTTGCTATAGTTTCTCAAAAAATGAAAAAAACCTACAAGCTGTGAAGCTGAGCTGAGTCAGTTAAAGGGCAGTACTTCTGACTCTTGAGATTCTACAGTCAGGAGGAGGGTCAGTTATAGGCAAGGACTTTCATGAGTAATTTAGGTGCTGAAATGCTTGTTTGAGCTTGGAAATCCATCAGTTTCCCTTAGCATGAATTGCCATGATTATCTTCAATTGGCAATTCTGTTACTGAAATCTCTCCCGTGCTCAGAACCATTGAAAATTATTTTGTACTTACTGAGACAGTGCCAGGCTTTTGCAGTTGTGGATGGTAGGTAGAGCTTAAATCACAAAGAATTTCTAAGATGCATTGCTTTTAATATCCTTCTACAAGCAATCATGTACAACAAAGTTAAATATATTTCAGTACATTATGTGATGTGAATCACTTCCAGGAAATTGACACCTTTTAAAAGCCCAATAATTAGATAAACTGAGGAAGCAGACTAGTATGTCTATTATTGGGCTTTTAAAAGGTGTCAATTTCCTGGAAGTGACACCTTTTAAAAGCCCAATAATTAGATGAACTGAGGAAGCAGACTAGTATGTCTATTTTTGTCCAGTTTGGGACATTCAGTACAAGAAAGACATAAATAACCTGGGGTATAAATCAGCGGAGGGCCACTAAATTGTCAGGTGCTGGAGCTCTTGCCCTGGGAGGAGAGGCTGAGGGAATTGGGCTTGTTTGGCCTAGAGAAGAGAAAGCTTTGGGGTGGGGGGAGTGTAAGAGCAGCTCTCCAGTGCCTGCAGGGAAGTTATTGGGAAGACAAATCCAGGCTCTTTACAGCAGTGCATGGCAGGAGACCATAGACATAAAGTGGAAAAAGGTTTCTGACTGAGAAGAGCCAAGCAGTGGATCAGGTTGCTTGCAGTCTCCATTGTCAGGAGGTTGTAATGACCTGACTGGATAAAGCCCAGAGCAACTTTGAGCATATAGTGGACTCTGCTTGGAGCAGGATTTGGACCAGAGATCTCCTAAAGTCCCTTCTGACCTGAT
The DNA here is from genome assembly GCA_013400755.1 of Pelecanoides urinatrix. Lineage (NCBI taxonomy): Eukaryota > Metazoa > Chordata > Aves > Procellariiformes > Procellariidae > Pelecanoides > Pelecanoides urinatrix. The sequence goes on along the minus strand of VZTQ01000889.1, from coordinate 226,501 downwards.
CTGCTCTGTAATTCTCTGTAAAATACACTTACAAAAAGGCTATAATATTGTACAGGTTAGAATACAGGTGATATGCTATAAAATCAGGGTTGCCTTTTGTAAAAGTGGTAAGACTTGCAATGTGATGTTAAAAAAAAAAAAAAGAAAAGTACAGAGAATATATTTTTATTTTTAGAAATACAAAAATAACATTTTAAACTTCTTAGATAGCTAACACTACATCTACTCATTAAGTTAATGATTGAATTTAAATGGTGAAATAAAAACTATCTCTAAAAATTGTTGCATTTTTCAGCCATTGGTCACTCAGCATTGTATGTTACTATATCAATTTCTTACATAAGGGATTTTGGGGGTAAGTGTGGCATAGAAATAAAAGAATCGATCTTTTGTGTGGTTAGGTTTTAGGAGTTAGTTATTATTATTGTCATCACTACTTTTTGATAGGGAGTGAGAACCCTGGACCTGTAGTTTGCAAAGCTACTTAAAGAAAAAGAACCAATCCCTTGCTCCAGACCACTGAGAGTGATGTCATAATTTGCTATTAAATTATAGCATGATGAACTAGAAATTTTGCATTGTTAGCATCCCACATAACTATACTGAGAGACCTATTAACCCACTTTTCAGATCATAGTTTCACATTATTAGTCTCAGGCTTTTTCCATCATTAGCCTGTCCTACACAAACATTCTCAAAGGTTTTTTTGTTTTGTTTTGTTGTTGTGTTGTGGGGTTTTTTTTTAATTTTTGTTTGAAACACCGAAGATGGTGAAAGTCATTCCCTTTTGAGCTAGGAAAATGGAAAAGGAGATGGCTGTGGTTGTAATGGTATTTCCTATTTACACATTACTGAAACGATTGTACGTGAATCATGGTGTGCTGCTGGGCTTAAGTTAGTTGAACCTTTGATCTTTTTGAACTGCTACATAATGAAATACTGCAGCTTCAGCTGCACAGCAGCATTTCACCTCCCTCAGAAATATACATAACCTCAAAGGGGAGAAAAAGATGACTTGTCATAGTATAGTTGCTAGACCATAGACCAGTTCTGCCAATTACTGAATTTGCAACAATGGGTATTTTTACCTTTAGCTGCAGACAAATGTTGTGTCCCTTTGTTTTGTGTTTTCTAGTGCTACATGTTTCACATGTATGTTGGAGTACGTGCAGGTGGAGGCATTGGTGATGAAATAGAGGATCCAGCAGGAGATGAATATGAAATCTATCGGATTATCTTTGACATCACTTTCTTCTTCTTTGTGATTGTCATCCTGCTTGCAATTATTCAAGGTATATGTTTGTAACCCATGGTGAGACTGAAAGCATTATTTAGCAATACGGAGATCTTGGTGCTACAATCACACACCTAAGATTCAACCAGGACATCGGGGGCAGATCATGAAGCATAGATTTGTATAGTAAATCACACCCAGCTGGCTTTTATCTATATGCTGTTCTTCCTAGTCTCTGTAAAAACAGTCTCTAACTGGATCAGTGGAAGGAAAAAAAGCTCTTTTGACGTGAGAATACTGGTGTCACTACAATTTGTATCTTCTCATTACCCTTTCTAAAAGCCTTCTGTAAATGATCAGCAAGAGGAGTGATCAGAAAGTGATTAGAAATCTTGTGGCATACCTTAAAATTGTCTTTCAGCATAACCTTTGTGAGCTTATGTGGACAAAATCAGTAGCGGGTGCTGTCAGTATTCCCCCTGCCAGCATCTAATGTTCTTGACTGCTTGGCAAATCTTCAGATTGGCGGTAGTGGTGTGAAAATTGGAAGATAGCTTTAAGAGGTTTAATCTTTTCTTACATAAAACCCTCTGTTTGATGTGATGCCTGCTTACTTGAACAATTTCAAAGAGTAAAGAAAGGTGCTTGATATGAAACAGCTTTAGTATGTCCTGGTTAATGACAATGGAAAGTCAGCTGCCATCAAGTTAGCTTCTGAATTTGAGTGAAACTATTTGACTGATAGTGTGGCTCGCTGTTGTAATCTGGACACTGGATACTGAATTTTGGGAAGTCAGGGGTTTTTCTATTTTATTTGTATTAATGATGTTTAATGTTATTACCTAAAGTACTTAAAAGCCCCATCTGTTTACATATTATTACCTTCAAAAGATTGTCAAGAATGCCTGGAAGATCATCTTTTATTAAAGTTTGCACAAATTAACAGAAGTATATTCTTGATTTTGGAAAAACATGTAATGGTTTTTGCTAGATCCAGTTGCTGTTACAAATAGTGATACCTTATTGCTTTCTGTCAGCTAACAGTTAGCTAACTTATAATGATTTTGACAGCAGTAAGGATGCTTTCTTACTTCCTACAAGGAAGTTTAGAAGGCACCTCTGAACTTGTGGTAAATTGTTTACACCTCTTACTCAAGCAACAAGTTTTTTAAAGGGCTTGGGGTGCAAAATTTTTTGTAGCCTGAAGTGTCATATCTCATACTGCTTGTTTCTTCGTTTTGTCAGTGTCTGAAGAGTAGAGGCCTTAGCTGTCAAGCTTTGAGTGTAATTCTCATCTGGTATTCATCAGTTTTACAGCACAGTAGTGTCAATAATTATTGTGGAGTTAGTCCTTATTTGTATTGGTGTAAGCAAAGGGAGAACCATAAAGAATTTATAATCTGAGCCATAGAGCCTGTGGTGGGTTTTCTTCTTCTTTCTACATCTCCCTGAAATGACCCCTTACTTCTGTAGAACTTTGACAGTGGAACCTTGTACTACGTGACAACCACAGTGAGAGATGATGCACAGAGCTATGGGCCTCTCTGCATCTGCTGTGTAATAAATCCCTGAATTCTGTTAAATGTACAGGAGTATTCTTTCTATAGCAAAGTCTCCATCACTGTAAAATCACGTGTCTTCATGTACTGAGTCAAGATTAAAGCACTGTGAATAAAACAGAAGTCTGCTTGTCCCATTTTATAATTCCAAATGGTACTGCCAGCCATGTTACTGGTAGCCATTTTCTTGGACTTGCTCATTTTTCTTCACGTATTGAGTTGTTTTTGTGGTCTTTGGAATGTATATTGGCTTCTATTATTTCTGCACAAGATTCTCATTTAATATTCTTTGTCAGAGTTATCCCTGGATTTTCAAATATTCTTTGTCACAGTTCTGTTCTTGAACATTAATTATCATTTTCAACTTAATCCCTAGGTTTAATTATTGATGCTTTTGGTGAGTTAAGAGATCAGCAAGAGCAAGTTAAGGAAGACATGGAGGTAAGAACATCCAATTGCAGAACAATACGCTATTTTCAGGTTTCATGAATATCTGTTTTCAATCAAAATGTGATCTAGCTAAGAGGAAAACACAGTTCTGTACACGGTCCAATATCATACAATGTCCTGGATGAGATTCTACTCTCACATCTCAGTTCGTTAGATGGAAATAATAACTGAGATTGTTTTTTATTGACTTTTTTTGTATCTATTAAAATATAAGAAATTACATAAGTAGTTCTGTTAGTACCCAATAAAATTATTTTTAGACAATTTTATGAAGAGAAAACTCTGCTAGCATCCATGTTCTGAATAGCATTTACAACTCTTTGCTGCCTCCTGTGAAGAAGGTATGCCATGCTTTGCCAGGTGGTAGCTGCTACCTTCCCTGTCTCTGCATGGGACACAAACCCAGGTTGTCTAAACTGATATTCTGCTCTAAGGATATTTTGGATTTATTTGCCAATTCCTAGTGTGGATTTTTTTTAATGCCTCCAGATCAAGTGTAGCCAGTTTTTTGCTGTCAGTGATAAGTTAACAAAAATTCAAACAAAAAGCCTAACAGCTTATTTTCTCATGACTTTTTAAAGTTTAGACTAATCCCTGTATCTTCATTTTTGTAAACAAGAAAAAATGTTAGTACATTGCTGTATATTGTAATGAATTACATGTCTGTGGCTATTTAAGTCTTTTGGATCTTCAGACTAGAGGTTTCTAACACAGGGCGTTAACACTGTCATGTTACAGTCATCTCAGATGTAATTTTCTTTGGTTAATCTATGTATGAAAGTATCCTGTACTTGGTGGTTTTCTATTCTGGCATTTAAGTATGACTATAAGAACTCAGAAAAGTGTTGCAAACCTACTGTGTTTTGTAATCTAAACTTAGAGCATATTCAGTTTCAGCTGGAGAAGCACAACAGGCGTTGAGGTAAATATTGCTGTATATTACAGTGAGTGCTACTTACAGTGTTGAAGGAAAGAAAAAATCAACTTTGACCATTGTATGCCATTCTTTCTCCTGACACCTGTTCTCTTACAGCTGCCAAAGATTCTGCGCACCCCGCCCCCCCACCGACCCCCCCCCCCCAACAGTAAGAAGCTATTCTGATAGCAGTTAAACTTCTATTCAAGCGTTTTGGCCAAGATATCCAATCCCAATCATTAAAAGAAAAGCCTTTTTGTTTATACATGTTGCATTGCCATTTTCAAGCAAATTGTTAAATTTTTATTGGCCTTTTCACAAAGGGGGCAGGGTTATATATAGTGTTGAAGTGCTCTGTATTCTTTCTTTTAGACAAAGTGCTTTATCTGTGGAATAGGAAATGACTACTTTGATACAGTGCCCCATGGCTTTGAAACACACACACTACAGGAGCACAACTTGGCCAATTATTTGTGAGTACAGTAAAAATGAACTCCTCACTAACTCATGACCTTTGCAGTCTCTGCAAGTACCTGATTAGCTCTCTTGCATAAGTAACAGTCAGTACTGCTTGGGTTTGATGTGCACTCATGCTGTCTGAATATATAATTCTGTGGCGATGGGAGCAAGGAATGAACAAACTTCATTACCTTGTTTTCCAGCTTGGTTGTAACACACCAAGTTTGTGTGAGCTAGGAGATGGAAACCGGGAACTTAGTATGTGGCTGTGGAGGCATTGTAAAATTGAATGTGTTGCGTAAGGTACAGAGGAACAGTATGATCTGGCCTGGAGACTGATGGAGAGAGTGCACAAGCAAAGAAGTAAGGCAAAAGAGGGAAAACTTACATTAGACAAAATATTTTGAGTGGAGTGCTAAGGCTGACTGAGACAACCTGGGACAAAGGGAAGTAGGGGAACTGGAATGAGGAGCTAGAGAGGGGAGGGATCAGACCAAGGGCATCAGGTCCATCTTTGGAAAATACAAACAGAGCATCAGTGACCACTAAACTTGGTCTTTTAAAATCTGGAAATAAAACCATTTATCAGGTCCACAATCACTGTATCATACTGTTCCTTTCCTGTCAAATACATATGAAAATCCAGTGCCAAAGTGCATTTTATACTAGTGCTGTCAGTATGAAGCATTGGTTGGATTGTGACTTTGTGTCTATAAACTAGCACTGTATGTGCACAAAATAATGAGACTGTAAAGCCAAACATCCCTGTAAAGACCTTTCATCTGAAAAACAGATTGTGCAAACAAAATACATTAAAAGCACCATCATGTGGTATTTTGTTCCTGCTTACAAAGTACTACACAAATAACATACTGTAGCATACTTACTCTAAGTGCATTATCCTAAGAAAATGTTTTTTGATATTTTTGTGCATGATCATACTTTATATTTTTACATATGTTTGGAGAGAACATCTATTATGAGTGAAATTTTGAAATCATCACCTAGTGCCTGTCAGATACCTCAAAACCCCAAGACTAATGTATTTTTAAAATTACAAGTTCTTTTCTGCCCATGTTGATCTTGAGTTACATACACTAGTAAAATATCCCTAACCTATAATTTCAGTAAGAGAAATCTCTTATCATCTTCAACATTTCTGATTCATTGCGGGGAGAGGAAAAAAAAGTTCCAATGAATATTTTCTGTCTACTTCCAAGTTGGTGTTCATGGGCAAGAAAATGTCTATTACAATTTTCAGATAAGAAAGCTTAGAAAATCTTCATTTAAACTGAGTTGTAATTTACTGTAAATCAAACTGAATCTTTTGCATTTTAACATACTATTCTTTGAACAATGAGTGAATGTCAACAGTGTCAGGAAAGTATATTTAATGTGTCTGGGAATATTATCATAAATAGAACTCTGGAATTTGAACACATTTATCACTGTACATGCTAAAAAATATCCATCCCTCTGTGGGTTGCCTAATGTTTCCAAATATTGTATTCATAATAGCTGTTTCTTTTCTTGTAGGTTTTTTCTGATGTATCTTATTAACAAAGATGAAACAGAGCATACAGGACAGGTAGGCTGAACAACTCTATGAATGTCAACAGTTATTAAATAAGACTGATTCTAAAATAAAAATCATTCAGGGGGTGTTGGGTTGACAGTTGGACTCGATGACCTTAGAGGTCTTTTCCAACCTTAGTGATTCTATGATTCTATGATTCGGGCTTGGCAAAACTAGTAGTATTCTAATGAATAGCTCCCTATATGATATGCAATTTAATTCTCATTCTTCTAAACAATTCTTAGGACTTTGGTTGCTTAATGTTAGATTGAGTATCAATTCTGTAGTACTTTCTATTCCTATTTTGTTAACTGACCTGTTATTCTTAAATTGTTACTTCCACAAAATATAAATACAGACAATAAACAAAAATAATGAGAAACAGAACATTTAAGCATTCTGTGAAAGCAGCACTATTCATTTCTCCCTGTTGATTCTTTTTTTATAGTCTCTGTCCTTTATTATTATCTATATATAATTTTCGATGTCTACATTCCTGGATAAGTCCATATGAAAGAGCTTGTGCATGTATTTAAAATGAAACCTGTGAGATAAGTTTTCCCTTGAGGTTTCTTCTTTGCTGTTGTTCTTTCAAACTTCTGGTGCTTCCTTCAACTTCCTTTAAGTATACTTAAAGTCAGTAAAACAATGCATCAAATATACAGGCTACTGTTTTTTTCTAGTGTAGTCTTGCAGCTGACTAAGCAAATGTTCCCGTGTTGCAGATCAGAAAACAAAAAACGTGAAGAGCATCATATACATAGCCATACAGATTTGGGTCAGAGGGATGATTTGCTATAAATCTATGTAGCTTACTCTTTCTGAACTCTGATGTATGTACTAGGAAATGATAATCATCATCTTTGCATAAATCATCTCAGCCTTGTCCAAGTTTTTATGTATTTGTTTTGCTATTTTTGAACTTCCATCAGTCATTTGAAAATTTAATATTAAATGAGATTTTTTTAAAAAGTCTTTTTTATTTGTGTTTTCTTTTTTCTTGGCATACAGTGTGTCCTACTATTCACTGAAGTCAGATTTCTACTAATTTTGATACTGTTACCTGATAATTTGAAAATTGGGAGTACTTCATAACTTCTAGGAACATGGTTAATGGTGGATTTGGCAGTGTTTACGGTTTATGGTTGGACTTGATGATCTTAAAGATCTTTTCCAACCTAAATGATTCTATGATTCTATAACTTGTGTAACACGTCTTTTCTACTATGGAATTTGTATAATAAAAAGCACATTTAAGTGGTGTGATTTAAATGGAAATAAACTGACATATCCTTTACTATTCTCCTGACTTCATAGAGAAAAAACCTTACCTGAACAAATAATCAGAAAGAAAAAAAAAATACCACTGATTCAGAAAATATTGCTCTTCTGAGAAGTGTCATTAAANATTCAGGGGGTGTTGGGTTGACAGTTGGACTCGATGACCTTAGAGGTCTTTTCCAACCTTAGTGATTCTATGATTCTATGATTCGGGCTTGGCAAAACTAGTAGTATTCTAATGAATAGCTCCCTATATGATATGCAATTTAATTCTCATTCTTCTAAACAATTCTTAGGACTTTGGTTGCTTAATGTTAGATTGAGTATCAATTCTGTAGTACTTTCTATTCCTATTTTGTTAACTGACCTGTTATTCTTAAATTGTTACTTCCACAAAATATAAATACAGACAATAAACAAAAATAATGAGAAACAGAACATTTAAGCATTCTGTGAAAGCAGCACTATTCATTTCTCCCTGTTGATTCTTTTTTTATAGTCTCTGTCCTTTATTATTATCTATATATAATTTTCGATGTCTACATTCCTGGATAAGTCCATATGAAAGAGCTTGTGCATGTATTTAAAATGAAACCTGTGAGATAAGTTTTCCCTTGAGGTTTCTTCTTTGCTGTTGTTCTTTCAAACTTCTGGTGCTTCCTTCAACTTCCTTTAAGTATACTTAAAGTCAGTAAAACAATGCATCAAATATACAGGCTACTGTTTTTTTCTAGTGTAGTCTTGCAGCTGACTAAGCAAATGTTCCCGTGTTGCAGATCAGAAAACAAAAAACGTGAAGAGCATCATATACATAGCCATACAGATTTGGGTCAGAGGGATGATTTGCTATAAATCTATGTAGCTTACTCTTTCTGAACTCTGATGTATGTACTAGGAAATTATAATCATCATCTTTGCATAAATCATCTCAGCCTTGTCCAAGTTTTTATGTATTTGTTTTGCTATTTTTGAACTTCCATTTGTCATTTGAAAATTTAATATTAAATGAGATTTTTTTAAAAAGTCTTTTTTATTTGTGTTTTCTTTTTTCTTGGCATACAGTGTGTCCTACTATTCACTGAAGTCAGATTTCTACTAATTTTGATACTGTTACCTGATAATTTGAAAATTGGGAGTACTTCATAACTTCTAGGAACATGGTTAATGGTGGATTTGGCAGTGTTTACGGTTTATGGTTGGACTTGATGATCTTAAAGATCTTTTCCAACCTAAATGATTCTATGATTCTATAACTTGTGTAACACGTCTTTTCTACTATGGAATTTGTATAATAAAAAGCACATTTAAGTGGTGTGATTTAAATGGAAATAAACTGACATATCCTTTACTATTCTCCTGACTTCATAGAGAAAAAACCTTACCTGAACAAATAATCAGAAAGAAAAAAAAAATACCACTGATTCAGAAAATATTGCTCTTCTGAGAAGTGTCATTAAAGGCTGTTATTTATGTATTATGTGTAGGCATGTTTTGAAATGACTGATGCAGAAATTCAGTCAAATTTCTGTGACAGAAAATATTCTGCTTACCCTGGTATTTGTCTCGTGACCAGCTTTAATTGAGCTTTACACGGCTCCTGGATATGCAACTTATTGCACATAACTACCTGAACTAAACTACTTGGTCCTCTTTTATATGTTCCTCTAGTGCTTTTTGACTAGGTGACAAAAATCTAAAAGTTACTCTAAACTGATCATTAATATGATTTTGTAGATTGATATACAACAACCTGATATGCACAGAATCAAAAAATTGAAGCAGTATATTAATAAGAGAGGGAAAAAAAAAGTCATAGTTGGTGCTTTCTCATTGAATCAAGTTAAAGTATTTAAATTTTCTTTCTTTCAGGAATCCTATGTATGGAAAATGTATCAAGAACGGTGTTGGGAGTTTTTCCCTGCTGGTGATTGCTTCCGAAAACAATATGAAGACCAGCTCAACTAAGCAGACATGAGGATTTCCAGGCGAAAATATGTCCATATATTTCCCAACTCTTTTGGGAATGTCTAACAAATTTCTTAAATCCCCAAAGCTGTGTGCTTTTTGGAGCACCAAAGCTCTGTTTTTAATGACCCAACTGCACTTTTATTTTCTTGTGTATTTGCTTTGAGAACACTGGAGTAAAGAACAATGAAGAATAATAGCAACTCTGGAAAACAAAACACACAAAAGATATCCCTATACATAACATGCACACATAAGAAGAGACTTGAGACAGCTTATTTCTGAAACTGCCAGAATGATGCCCATGTCTATAAGATCACACATGGGGTGACATGGTAACAACACTCATTCAATCTGTTTATTTCGTCATCCGGAAGGAACTATATGTAGTTCGCAGAGCACTGTAAAAGATTGTTGTGGACATTAAGTTGTGGGGAAATAGTGCCTTACTATATGTGGGTTGAGCTATGCAGAAGATGAGTGCATGATGACATAATTTTTTTTTTCTTTATGTCTTCCCTTTCTTCCAAGTTAATATTTATTTTGTGGTTTTGGTGGGTTTGGGAGGAAGGGATTTGATTGTGCACATCTTTTTAATAAGACTGGAGTGTCTCAGGACAAGATTAGGTTATTTTCATCAAGTTCATTTCACATTTACCTTCCTCTTTAGCTTTTGCTCTTATTTTGGTAATGCTCTGATACAACACTGCAACTTTATGAAATCTTTGTATGAAAACAAGATGACTGCAAAAGACACTTTAACAAGAAATGTTTCATTGCATGTTTATTATGCAAGTTTAAAACAATCAAAAAAATAACCTTCAGAAGCAAGTTGATCAACATGAAAAAACATTCACAATAATTATATCCATAGTAATAAAGTGTTGTGGGCTTTATTGTACATCTGGAACAAGTGTCATCAGCCAACAATGTATATGTTATGAATTTGACAGTAGTTTTTGTTTCTTTTCTTTTTCTTTCTTTCACTTCTGCCACCTGTGATCGATAGTGGAGTTGAAGATTTTCTTGTTAAATTATTTTTTAAAAGCAAAGCTGAAGCAATATCCATTCAGGGACTCCATCAGTTGCATCATGAAACACCAATGATGTGTACATCACTCCATTTTGAGTCCTTTTCAATTGTAATGCCAGTCTTTACAAATAAAAAGAGAGATTCAGAATGGAAAAAAGCTGGTTTTGGTAACATTTGAGGTCTTTGTTATGGAATCTTTTTATTAATCCCTGAATTAATTACACCCACTTCAAAAGAGGATTAAGCTGCTGTTTCCTTAATGGAAGTTTTTGGGTTTGTTTTTGTTTTTTCTCCTGGACTTCTTGTTGTTCCACCTCATTTCCTTACAGGCCACGGTTTTGTCATAAAATAAATTGGCTGTATGAATATTCAGTTATAACTAAGAAAAATTATAACTAAAGAAATAATCCTTTAAAATTACTAATTCTATATTCTTAAAAGCCAGGCTTTCAGTTCAACAGATTATGAATATTGCTACCTTGGAATTGGGATCCTCATGAGGACTCTGGTAAAATTCTCTCAAATTCTACAATATTTGAGGCCAAAGGCTGGGCAGGCTGGTGATAGCGGGAGGGGCAGGTACAGCAACTACAGTTCGTATTCAGGTTTTAAACCACCACCACCCAGTTTGGAGTATTCATTCCAGCTTTGTTTCCTCCCTATTTGGCACAACTACATAAAGCACTTTTAATCAGCCTTTCTGGGATTTGCATACAAGATTTAGACATGGGGGGTTGCAATGATGTTCCTTTTTGGGTGTACAACATGAGAATAGTTGTTGTTTGACACACAGGCACACACGCTATTTTGGTTTTGCACATTTTTTTGAGAAATATGTAGCTAATGATTCTGACTGATATTTCAAGATCCCTTTGTCTTGAAAATGAATTCAAATGGACTTTGTAGACAAATACCAGAATAAAAATGATATATTTCTTTAACCTCAATTTCCATGTCACAAAGCTTCTGAGACATCCTTGCTGTTGAATCCGGTATGCTGTTTAACAAATATACGTGAAGCCACACTTAAACACTAGACTCTTTCAGAATGAGATCTACTGACTATATGGTGATGCAAAAAGTTTCTTTTTAAGTATGAAAAGACTTCATTTATTAACTTAATTATAGCTTTCACAGGAGCAAATTCCTACAGCTGAGAACTGGTTCATGAGAGTTTGCAAGATTAGTCTTCACTGTTGAAAAAGAATGGGAACTGGCTTTGGCAGACCTTCAGAGCCTGTTTATACTGTCCCCTCTGCAATGGCTGTAGACTTTCTGTGAGTTCCTGAAACTTGGCATTTCCTGGTTCGTTCAGTGCACAAAACTTACCACTGAGAGCCTCTTCCCTAACACTTAACACATCTAATTCAAGAAAAGAAACTAACTTTGAAATTAAAAATAAGAGTACGTGTTATAGGAGACTGGTTTATTTTAAAAATATGTGTTTCTGACACTAATATGCACTTTTAACAGGATAACATTATTCAGGCAGGGCACATACTACATGATACAGACTGTGGTGTCCAAGCTAATACTGTTTAATTTATTTTAGACTTAGAGAAAGTTGAAATGAATTCTTAGATTTTATTAAAAATTACTGAACTTACTGTGACAAATGCAACTTCTTCGAATTTTTGTGTTGTAAAAGTCAGTAAAATAAGCAATGTGATCATGTGAACACAACCAACCGATACAGACAATTCACTGCTTTAATAGTTGTATCAAAAGAATTTTACATTGACATAAGTGTCCTATATACTAGCACAACGTACAAGAGCAGATAATAATATGTCACTTGCAATTCAATTATAGTGGTTATGCATGTGATATTTAAGATAAGGCAATACTTACACACATATCAGTGTATGCCAATGTTTTTTTCAGCTCTTACCTGAATTTACTGATTGTGTCAGTAAAACTATAATTTTCAGGAGGAACTCTTACCCCTTATTGAAGATAGCAGAGAGAGAATTGTTGCTGTTTACCCCTGAATGCCAAGAGAATTGAGAAGAGCTCTAAAACTCATGACCCTAGTGCATGCATGTTGATTTCAGCAAAGAAACAAAGGAATGAATGGCAATGGAAGAGCAAAGTAAGATGGAAGAGTAGTTGAGGTGTGATTCATTTGTGGAAGTTGTTACCCGTTTATATATTGTTCCACTTAGAGTCGAGTTACCTGACATTTGTTACACCTTCTTCCAATACTCTGTTCTTATGTCTTTCCTTTCCCTAAAACTTTGAAGTCTGTGTTTTTTACGGAGACAATCACAGAAAATAGAAGACAAGAAAAGGATGCTGTAATATCCTTGGCCCGTGCATTACTACAAGACTAATCCCTTCTAATGTGCTATTTAAGTTGTTGTTGAATATTTTCGTTTGTAATATCGTCCTACTGTTATAGGACTCTTACTAATGAATAATAGCATTTCGCTTATGAATTGCATTAATGTTTCTTTCTATAAGTCCTTTGATAACATTCCTACTATCTTCAGAGGCACTGAATAATTCCCTTTACACAATGACCTGTAATGTATTCATAGGATGTAATATTTTCCAGGGTTGTTTTTTTCTAAAGTAGAGTGTGTATTAATTATTTTGTTCATTAGTCAAAAGAAATATAACTGTAGTGTCCAGAACAGCCACTGTCAAAGGATAAGACATCTTTCACAGAGAGCATGGATAGGTATGTTCTTTGATTAAATCTGTCTAATATTTATAAATACAGGAGCTCATATATGTAGCTCCTTCAAACTCTTTTCTTAAATTGTAGTCACTTGTATTTGTATATTTATTTGTGTCTTTTTCAGTTTTCTTCAGCTTTTCTAAAGCCATGCTAAACCACAGAGGCTTGGTTGCAAATACAATTTCATCTGTAAGATGATATAATTTGAAATTTGTAGGAGGAGAAATCAGTTGGCCTTATAACATATTTCTTTGAAGATTAATAAATCTCAGTAATTGTGAAGAAAGTGTTATTCTCAGCTTTGAGCCATACTGTGCCTCTTGTGCAGATCAGCAGGAAGGCAGCAGAATGGATGACATCTGGCTTAAACAGTGGCGTCCAGGGAGGCTGCTGTTCCATCCTGTGGTAGCATGCCCAAGCTAGGCTAAGTGCATCCAGTTCTGAAGGATTCCCTTTCCCATCTACCTCAGCACCAGGGAAAAGACAACAACTGACCATCTGTGTTTTCTCAGTTGCATTATTGGCTCTGTCCTCTGGCAGCAGACTGCATGCTGCTATAGTTGCTGATACACAGACTCTTGCAGACACTTCCTCATAAGAAGAAATCAAAGTTAAAATTAATTAGGCAGCTGCTCAGTGCTGACAACAAGACATGTGCTTTTATCATGTGGTCCATCCTAATGGAAGGAAAGAAGTATATCCACTGACTAGGAAATAAACTAGTAGTATGACTGGACCATATAGCAGCCAGTTTGACTCTGTCCAAAGAAGATAAAATTTCAGGCACTAAGTAATATATTGTGGACATTTTAGGTATCTACAGTCTATATGAGAATAAGTGGCCTCATTCTTGACTGTAATGAGGCAAGATTGCTTTCTATTTGCTCAAACTTCTGCTCCGTATTAAGAGGTTAATATCACATACTTTGCAGTACTTGGAAGTGATTACATGAAAAAGCCAAAATAATCCTGGATTATTTCAGAGAAAAATGTAATATAATTTTCTTAACTGTTAGTCTTCTGCAATTTAAGAAGTCTATTTCTTGTTTAAATTTTGTTTCTACAAATGATTTCAGATTCCTTCTGGAGAGTCATAGACTGTTATGGTTAATATCAAGATGGAATTTTTTTTATCTGTTTCCAAATCTTTACCTGTCTGGACGACCCTTAACATCTAAATAGTATGGAAATATAGGATAGCTAGAGACTTTCCAGTACTGAGTGCTCATGACAATCTCCAAAGTATATAATATATGATCTATAAAAATGCTGCTTGTATAGGCTTCGTGGAACTGATATATAATTAATTACTTTTTTATCATAAATATGAAGTTTTTGTAAGGAATCCTTGTGCAATCTGCAATTGCAGTAGCCTCTCTGGAGTAATTTGATTTAAAAAAAAAAAGAAGGTATTTAATATGCTTGCAAGACTAATATGCACATTTCATCCAGATCATTTTTATGCAGTCTATGAATTCCTTGCCATAGGAATCCAACAGAGTTAAAAAAGGCTGGTTAAAATAAGCTTCGGAGGGACTAAGCTGAATAATACTGCTCAAAATGTGCTTCTGCCTGGGAGAACTGTTAGAAAATAATTCACATTGAATTTTCCTCCTATTGTTTGCTGCTTAATTTGTCAACTGGGGCAATGTAAACTACAAAAACTAGAGCTGTGAAAGGAACTTACTGTACAAGGCTGTTTTATAGTTAAAGTTTTGCATATATGATCAACTCTTGATGAACTGTGGCCCAATTATCCAGCTTTCAGATTAACTATGATTTGCATGTAGAAACATCTATGCTGTCATTGTTTTGACCGACTTGGACCTAGAACCAGTAGACAAACATATTTGTTGTGCTTGTGGTCTTACCACTGTAGACTGATGAAACTCAGATGTCCCTGAGCCCTAGTCACACTATCTGATCCCTCTTTTTACCTTTGTATGCTCATTGTATCTTTCTGTGGCTTAATTTGCATTCCCAGGATTTGGATTATTTTTGTTACCTGAGATCCCTGTTTCTTTACTATATGTAAATTGTTATATGCTCCAGAAATGCACAAGACTACAGCCAGTGGGGCCTAAGTGATGCACCAGAATTAACCTAATGTGGAAAACTTGTGGGGGCAAGATGAGTTCTGGCTCATACAGCTGGATCTAGGGTGCCATTTTTCAAGGTTACATGTTCCCTCCTTCTCCTCTGTGGACATGACATGTACAGAGCGATGGTACGTACCCATCCAGTTGCATGGGAGCAATGAAGGGTTCCAAACAAATATAGCAGGCGGGAGGTGGCAATCCTGAACAAATAAATGAACCAATCTACAAAACTTCTACACAATCCTGAGTGGCCCTCAGGGAAGTAAATGGCCAGGAGAGGACAAAATGAATTGTTTTGACAAAATGAATGTTATTCCAGTTACATGCTTACCCAAAGACAACTGAGAAACATGTAAGAAGTAATGTTTATGATGAGGTTTAGGGAAGTCTCAAACTTACTATATATATTCTGACTGTCTGTGCTATGCATATATAGCAGAGTTGGTTACGTAGCAGTGAAAACACTCCTACCTGTGCAATAGTCTGTATGGCCTGTCCTGCTAGAAAAGGGAAATTCTGGCATAAATGCTAATTTGAGAAGAATTAACACTTTTTATAATGGAAAAGGAGCCTGTTTGATGCATACAGTTACCATTAGATACTTTATTAATGCTATCACATGGTGAAATTATACAGTACTCTCTTAAATGAATATTCCAAACAAAATTAACTTACTCAAAATTGGACCTGAAAAGGTTGATATTTCTTTATACTGCTTTTGCAATTCACCTGTATTCTTAATATGATACAAGTTAATCAAGCTGGACTACTTTGGAGGCATAAAATAAGCTTAAGAATAATGGTAGGAAGAAAGGTTCATTTTATTTTGAGTACTGTAAAACCCATACCTGTTTACAGTTTAAGTGAAACTGGGAATCTCCCAGATTTTCTTATGAGTAATGGTTAAAATAATGTGTTACAGCCCCGAAAGTTAATCCATTTCTAAGGAAAACAGTGTCTTTTCTAAAAAGTCATGAAAACAGTATTGGTCTGATAAATATTTCTTCTTTTCTCCAAAAAGAATAGCCTTCAAAAAATGTCAATATTGTGTTTTTAAAGACAATTTTTTGGGGGGAGAAGTCAACAGTACAAAATACAAAGCTTAATTTCATTACAGTGTGAATAATAACATTTTAAATAATAATCCTTTTTCATGCTTAGTTTTTTTAAAGGTTTGAATAGCCATCTTTTAATGTAAAAATTCATTTGCTGTAAGTGCTCATCATTTGTTCTCCTTTCTGTATAAGGTGTGTTTGCTTGTTGTTTTGCTTCAGCAAATTAACATTTGAAGCATTTAGAAGAAAGTATGTCCATGACTGGCTTTCTTATTTTGAAAATACATTTTCTGAAGGGAAGATTGTTTAATTTCTCCTAATGAAGTTCAGATTCTGTATCTGGTTGAACCTCTGTGGGAGCTTCTTCTGCAGTCATAGTTTGTGTGACAGAAACATCTTAACAGTTCTCCATGTTTATATGTAGATTACTGACACTGGCTCCCATTTTGTGGGAGGTATTCAATGCGGTTTCTCTAAAAATATACCTCTTTTTTGGAAGGTGTTAGTGGTTTTTAAATGTTCTTTTTTTAGAGATTACTTTTCCTGGTAAAAATTCTACATTCCACTAAGACCAAATGAATTTTTTTCTCCTACAAAAGTGGAAATAAAATAGACAACACAATAGAGGACATTGTTATGCTACTGTATAAATCCATAGTTTGTCTACGTCTTGAATGCTGCGTGCAGTTCTGGTCCTCTCATCTTGAAGAGAATGTAGTAGAATTGGAAGAGGGTCACAAAAGAGCAACAAGGATGACCAAAGGTATGAAATGTCTTCTGAGCCATTTACAATAGCTTTGTACAAAGGACAGCTGCATTGGATAGGATTCTTTAGTCTATAAAAGAGATTACTTGGGAAGAATCTGATAGAGATATAACTGAAGTCTAGAAAATCATGAGTGTCCTGGTGAGGGTGGATAGGGATTGGTTGTGCTAGACTATGTACAAGGGACGAAAGGACTACATAATGGGTTCTGAGGTTTAGTCTGGACACTAGGAAAAACCATTTCCCTACGAGGGGGATGCAGCACTGGAACAGGTTATCCAGGAACCCCCATCCTTGGAGGTTTTCAAAGCTCATCTCTGAGTGGGAGGCTGGACTTAAGTGACATACAAAAGTCCTATCCAAGCAAGATTTGGTTCTGTTAGAGGGAGACATGATATGTATTCTTATTCTTCCCTAAGTACTGAGTTATGGAGACAATTCGTTCTGGATACAGGTTGCTGGGTTTCGTGTCCGTTTAGTCAGCTATAGTACAGCCACTCCATTGTTGTATGTTAGTATCTGTCCTAAAAGTCTGTATAGGGCTTTTTTTTTTTTTTTTTCCCAAAAGTGCACTGTGATTTAGAAAGGTAATGGAAATGGAAAAGGCTTTAAACACTGGAGTAATATTTTTTTACCTTGAATCAGTCTCTAAATTCTCAAAAATTTTGAAAATCTCAGATTTAAATTTTATGACTCATCCATGAAAACGGACAACTCCCCTTGAAAGGTAATAATTTGAGTATATACTTTCTACATGACAAAGCCATGGTTGTGATTCTATGCCTGTTTTAAAGAGATTGTAGTGCTGTCTAACAGAATTGTTAGTGCTTCTAACAGAAGCAGTTATGAAACAAATTTGACAATCATCTGCTTTCATTTCTGTTTTCTTCTGCTCCCTATCAGCTGTCATGGCCTTTACCTTTCTTTTTCCTAAAAGATCCTCCTGTAACCTATCACATTTCTATCACAGTACAACCCTGTTTATACTTATATCTGGAAAGAACAGCCAGCTAAAATGTCCAGTATTCTTTTAACAAATGCACCCTTAGTCTGAAGAAATATATCAGAGAAATTGACATTTTAATGTTAAGCAATATATATGTGCTTTTTTTTTTCCTATCTGCATTCTCTCATTGCTTATTAGGTCAGAAATTTTGGTGTTCATTTTCCTCGTCGATGAAAAGCATGTCACTTAAAAGATCAGTGAGGGCTGCCAAGTATGTACACAATTTTCTTAATTATTTCAGTGCACTCATTCTTTTCTTCTTTCCTGTTTAATATTTGTAGATTTGTAGATGACGCATTAAAAAAAAAAAAGCAAATAAGGCCATCGTGTCTGTAAGCTGCCAACCGATTATGTGATGGAAGATTAGAAAACATGTTAATACAAAAAATCCACTTAAAAATATTTTCACATATTTGAAGCACTAATTTATTTTATATTAACTTGTATTTTACCTCCAGTAAAACTAAATTTTGTAAGAAGATTAAAAAATATTTTGAGAAGTGGCAGATTTTCTACATGGGGAAGGGCGTATGGAGACACTGACAGCATGATCCTCAGTGACACTGAGGACGTCACTGAGTGCTGTACAGATTCTGCTAAATCAGTCCTTGGACTTTCATGAGGTTGTTCTGGAAATGTTTGGGTTGTGACAAAGCTGCTATAAGGGCTATACCACCACTCCTTAGAGAGCAGATGTGCAGTTTATTGTGCCTTATGCATATCTCTCACATGTCATAGAATAGAGTAGAAACAATACTACTACGATATAATGACTGTGTTGGCATGCAGCAAAGTGTTATGGGTATATTTTGCAGGAATTTAACATAAGGTGAATGCTTATCCTCATCTGAGTGGAAATCTCTGGTATAGGGTTCTACTTAAAAAAAAGGAAAAAAAATCCTACATTTATTCTGGTTTTCCTGATATCTTTACCTTAAGCTGTGTTCCTATAAATATATCCCTTTCCTCAGAAGGAAATACGTATGGGCACTGTGGCACAAAAAGAAACCCAAATTGTGTCTTTCACCATGTGACTTGCAGCTGGCTCTTGCATCTCTTTAGAGACCAAAAATCTGATCACCTTATTAATACTTAAAAATTAAGTATAAACTTTGCAATTATAAATACCCATCTCAGAATCCCTTCTCAGTCAGTCAATACTGTGGATACTTCAGCATTCAGTGTTCCTTGGTTTGAGCACTCATGAAAAATGCAAATGCCTCCAGTATTGAAACTGTGAGCATTAGATGTAAGGTACTGTCAGGACCATTGATGGTCAGTAAGCAGAGAGAGAAAATGCCTGGAAACACTGAAGCTGTTGAAGCTTGTTGAGGTATCTTGTGATACCTTGAGCTGTGGTGTCCCTCCCTATGGTGCTAGGGGGAGGAGAATGCCTGGGGTGTGGGGTACCCCTGAAAGTTCCCTAAGACAACTGGAAGCAAATACATTTAACACTGCTCAGTTTCTGTTGCCAAGGGATGGGTTTCCTCAGGTTTTCTGAAGGAAAATTGCAGAACAAGGGGGCGGGGGAAAGATTGTGTGCCCTTTTTTGGTGTTGTAAAAGCATGACTGAAAACATCCTATTTTCTGTTACTCATTCCAGTTCAGGACTTGTGAATTAAAGGCATTTTAGACATTTGTAGTGTAAAGACATGTTTCTTTTAAAATCGTTTAAAGTAAGCCATAAGAATTAATGTGCTGTGCAACAGAACCATTCTTTGGTACTTTTAAGGGCAAGCAATATCTCTTTAACATGGTGCAGCCGTTTTAATGATTTTCCATAGTAATTTCTCCTTTTGGCTGTGTTGTATTCAACCTCATTTTAATTGGTTTGAGTACTCCATTATTGATGTCTTTTTATTGATTTCTTGCAGTGTTATCTTTTCAAGAAGAGAAAATACTACTATAGCGGCGTCCTCATTTGTCACATTTCATAGCAACTCAGAATTCCTTTTCACTAAAAATACTTTGGTTTTCCTTCTAAGGTCGTTAATGGGCAACAGTTCCAGAAAAGACCTATTAGTACACCTAGCTTATCTGGCTATTCTGCAATTTCTAGATGTTAGAACATTTAAGAAGCTGTTAGAAAAGTATTTTATACTGGTGCTAATTCAGAGACTGGTTTGTTGCATGAACTATCAGTGTTCACATTATAGGAATAGATTGTCTTGGGAAGCAGTCTAAGCATTCATGGGATCACAGAAATAAGTAGATGAATTTGGTAAAACGAGATCCACAAACTAATCATAATCAATGAAAGAAAGATGATCAGTAATTATGATCAAAACTTTTTCTGGGAAAAGGGAATGACTTAGAAAATGTATATTTAATGACTTAGACAATCAGATGTCTTCTACAGAAGTGTAGAAAAGCAATCAAAACTGAAAGCTCATTTATAAAGTAGTAAAGTTTCTGAAGTCTAATTATTGACTTAAAGAAAAACATTTAAAATACAGGGTTTGTATTACACTTACTTAGAATGGGTCTTTTGAAGCAGAACAGGGAGGAACCTCTAGCTAAATGGGACTTGAGACATAAAACTAGAATACAATGAGAAAATGGTTGTGTTGCAACAATTTTAGAAATGGCAGAAATTGGTAGAGGGCAGCTATATCCCTGAGCACTGTTTATGTGGCAGTATTTTAGTATGCCTTCTGGTTGTGGCTGAAGCAATTCCAAGGCTGGATAGTAGCTGGCCTGCATGCTGAGAAACACTTAGCCTCTTTTATATGCTTGACTCTATGCAATCACCAGGCATGCAGCGAAGACTGACTGATGGGGAATGAGAAATATAAACATGATCATCTCAGCTTCTCTGGCTTGTTACAGACACAGGTAGAACACAATTATTACCTGGATTTACCCACTGGGAGCTCTGGAGGCTTTGCAACCAAAATGACGCCCCAAAATAATTGAACCACTGCAGCCCCACTGTTAGAGTTCTGAAAGAAAGCTGAAAAAGCAGAAGGCTTCCACACATCTTACAGATTTTTGGACAGACCTCTGGCTTTTAAGATAGTGAGAAATATGAGGAGACATCTTTATTTTCTGAAAGGACAATGAAGGTTTTCTCTACAATCTGGTGAATGCTTCCTACCAAAAACTTCCTTCTTTACACTATAATATAAGATAGAATAATATAAAAGTAGCCTGGCAATTCTGATTCATAAGGATAATGAAAAAATAAATAATTTGTGTATATAAAATTTGAAACTGTATATTTGTTAGTAACTTCAGTCCTTTTAATAGCATGATTGTTGCTTTAGGAATGAGATAGAAACAATTTTTTTTTTAAGGAAAAGATATCACCATAAAATGACCAAGTATTTAATATTTCCATTAAAACAAAGAAGATATAACAGGTTATATCAATTCCTGCATTTCCATCATATCAATGTGAAGTCAATTCTGGTTAATATTAAAGCAGATCTAAAGCAAAACATAGCAGTGTTTTTTTTTAAAAAAAAAAACAGTAGAGTTTAACCCCCAATGGCACAGTCTAGACAATCCAGCATTTAAGACAAAATATTAATCAAAATATTAAGATTGGGGAAATGTGGTCACTTAGGCAGTGCCATGGGACGTTGGAGATTTATACTCTCTTTCTGGTTCTTCTATGCACTTCCCATAAACTTGTCATTTTCCCCCTCAGTCTATTCTTCCCCTCTAGTCCATTTGGCTTATAGCATGCCTGGTTCCCAGAGTAAGGTGAGTGCCCAGCTGAATCTGAACTTCTAATCAGGCTGAGACCCAGGTGTGCACCATCGCCTGGTATCTGTGGACAATAAACAAAGGCCCTTGGGTAGAGTCTGCTGGGGCCCCTGATGTGAAGGTATGGCACAACTCAGTGACATGAATGTGGCACATTAAATGAAGAACGCCTTTGGCACACTGTGGCAGAATGCAGCACAGTTATTCAGCTTTTAGTTTTTCCTCCATTAGTTCAGAAAGTAATTTTAAAAAATTGTAGATTCTTGCAAGTTGGACAAGAGGACAATCAGAGTTGATGGTATTATTACTTCTTACCTCCCAAGTGCTTTACAAGTGAAGCAGACTTCATACTTCCTTGGTTGCTGAAGAAAACAGCCTTTTAGCAAAAAACGCCAAGCATGTGACAGTATTCAGAAATATCCAACCAAAGATGTAGTCAAGGGTAAATGCAGGTACATCATGTTTGCCCGTTTTTAGTTTGGTTGCCATCAGGTTTACCAGTGCAGTACTGCACAAACCAAATAACTTGTGAAATAAAGAATACCAGATCCTACTCTGCAACTGCAAAGGAGTGCAGAACTGAATTAATTTAAGAGTCCTGGGTTGGCTTATTTCTCAGCTGTCTGTCTCAGAACTCTGCCTAATTTTTCAGTTTGAAATTGAAGGGCAAGAAGGTATAATGCCACCTGATGATGTACCACTAATGATAAGCAAGTTTTTCAGCACTGTTCTAATATCCCTCTTCTTCCTCTTATATCATATGGATGGCTGCAGGAGAAAAAATATGAAGTAAAAATGAGATAGGGAAGAGAGAAACTGAAATTAAAATATGAGTTATAGCAAAAGATTTCAAGAAATTAAGAAAAAGCAGAAACATGTAAGATAATGACAAGAGAAGAAAACATAAAAGGACAGAGAAATCCCACCCACCCCACCCCTGCAAAAAAAAGATAGAAATGCCATGGACCCCAGCTTACTGATGGCCAGAAGCTCCTGGTCAGGAGCTCTACTTGATCAGAGTTAATGATAAGTACATGCTTGTGTGCTTTCTGTGTTTCTAGTACTGGCTTTAGCTGTTGGCATTCTTGTACAATACCTCTTGAGCAACCAATTTTACTTTCCTCCCATGACTAATCTTAGTGCTGACTACTTACAAGGTTCTTTGTCTTTTTGGGGACAGACGGATTTACACAGTAAAGTGTCCAGCTTATATGACAGCACTATTATACCTATCGTAGTAATTTTAAAGTAATGTACTTATGAGTCCCACCTGGATCATTCTACAAAGGCAGCTCTTGTGCTGCAGGCCAGAAAATGAATGCTACCTAAAGCTTGATGGAAGAAGGCAATATTAATCTAAATATGTTTGAAACCATTACAATATATGGCTCTGTTGTCTAAGTAGCTATACAATACTTTCTCTCTGTTCTTTGACCAGAAACTTTCTGGGTTGCTTGAGGCTCTACCTCTGTAAAGAGATAACGCTTGCAAGGGAGTGTGTCTCAGAAAAAGAAAACTTGCTCTTCCTTACTGCATGGGCTCTATATTGTTTCTGTACCTTTGGAGGACATTTTGGTAATGACTTTTAGATGTTGTGAGCCCTAGGAACTTCATTAGCACGGAAAGGGTGCTTCACTTAGCATTAGTTGAGTTTCCTCAAAGGGACTGATTATGCATTTTCAAAAATTATATTATGAATAGGAGCCACACATCACCTCTTTTGATCACAATTTCTCTTCAAAAGATCTGATCTTTCCGTTGACATCTGTTATTGTCCCCTTCTGAATTCTTCTTAAAATGTTTAGAGGCCCCAGAGGAAAAGACATTTTTGTTGACATTTGGAAGGCAGTTTTTTTTACTTAATTTCTTCTTCGGTTTTGTATGCCCCTAATTCTTATTTCCATTCAAATTAATTCCTGCATATTTAGCTGCGCTGATATTTTGTGGCACCAGATGAATTGCCTGTTGAAGTGTGGCAGCCACAGCAGAATGTTCAGGAAAGGCAGTACTGTCCGTGGGATAAAACATATGGCCAAGTGCCAGGCCTACCTGCCTTCTCCAGACTCTCTCACTGGTAGTGCATGTAAGTTATAATGTTCATGTGTAAGTATTAACAGAACCATCTTCTGCCAAATTTCCCTCGTGGTGGAGCATAGCAGGAAGACACAGAGGTCAACATCTGCAGTACCCTGTTCACGACTGCAGACGTGCCATCAATGTCTTTGCCAGCAGCGTTCCCTCCTCCATACTCTGCCCTGACTCTCCTTCTCCTCAAATACTTATTTACTCTTTGCCTTGTAAAAGTCCCTCAGCAGGTTGGAGTGAGAGTAGCCCTTGCCCCTGCTTCCCTTCACAGTGGTTTATGGTTGCACGCAGAGCAGTGCTGTGGGAACCGTGAGACGGAGCATGTCCTTGGCAGATGGCACAAGCATGCCGACTCTCTGGCCAGGGGGAAACCAGGTCACACCACCTTAGGCTGGTTTCAGAAGGACCAACCTACTCTTGCATTTCACAATGAGGAGCTTCACTTCCCTGCGCCAAAGGAATATTCAAGATGTGAATCTTGACTAAAGGGCAGTTACCCTACTAAACCCCCCCAATACTAGTGAGATTACTATTTAATTACATTAGAATGAAAACTGCTTATGGGGAGAGGTTTTTAGCTGTAATTTAAAAAATTATGTGAGGATAAAAGATAAAAGTTTGTGAGCATAGTTGGTATGAGTATTTATACTCTTAGTCACTGACTGAAGTAAGTATATAAAACAAAACACTGCATATAGAAAACCAAAGTGCTCTCCTAAAGGCCTGTATACTTTTGTCATTGCAAACAGTAAGACATATGGTATCTCACTTATTGTCTCTACTTTTGCCTACTTTTTCACAGTTGTTACCAAATGTAGCCATATTATTACCTGAGATTTCTTGTTTGCAATACTGAGAAGTCAACGTCATTGACAAAGTAATTTTTAAAGACCCAAAAGTGGAGCACTGCTAGGTTTTTTGACAATTTGCTAATTAAAGCAAATCAGCAAAAAATCTAATAAAGTTGAAAAGAGTGCACAGGGAAAGGAAATGAAGTGATGAACATCAGATTTCCCTCTGAGACTGTTGATCCCAGCATATTAATCTGTGAACCCATGCAATTAACCATCCACCAGCCTGATTGGTACGAAATGGCATCTTCATCATCTTGACAGAAACAGTGTGTTTTCCCAGCAGGAAAATGAGACTGTTTTCAGAGAATGTACAAGCAACCTTGTCATAGGTTTGGAGGAAACCTCTGCAATGGCTGCTCTAAGTGTACCACCTATGTGAAGTGCCTGCTTTGGTCTTGTGTATGCAAGACCAAATAGCTGATAGAGTGCTGATGGAAATGAAAATGTTTTTGTGGGCGTCTGGCTGAAGTACATTAATGAAGTGACTGCAAATGTTTATTGTGGCCACTCTTTCCCCAAGCATCTCGTTCTTCAGTTTGGTTGATTACCAATCTTAGGTTTCAGTTAACCCAGAACTCACCAATAACAAAAATCAGCATATTGTTTTTAAATATGTTGTGTATTCTTAATTTTCAGATGCAGACAGTTGTAAAAAAATCACTAGAAGATTTTGAGGTAAAAAAACTTCAGGTTTCTCCTTAGAAATATATAGATGGAAAAAATTTTCCTCAGCACTTTTCACATTTCTTAGCATTTTAAAATGTGAATATCTACCAGAAAGTATTTTAATATTTTTATTACTAGGAAAATTTTGTCATTAAAAGGCACAGACAATTTAAAAAGAAGTGTAAGAAGTAATATGTAGAATGCACCATCAATACACACTTTCTAGATCCTATGTTTATGAACAGTTGTATTTTGCATCAGCAACATTAACAACTGAACTCATGTGCTAGTAACGCTAATAAGGAGATGTCTGTTTTTCACCTGCATTTGGAAATAATGAGTGGCAAAGTTCATCCCTGAGAATATATTCCAGGAATCATTCAGATTTTATCACAGACAACTGGAAAAAAAAACCCAACAGGCTTTCTTTATGTTTTAATATTATTGTCTATGATCTCTTGAAAGAGCTTGTCTTTTAAAAGTTGCTATGAATATTATTTTCTTCCACAAACCTCAAGATTTTTAAACATTTTAAAAATTCTTTGTTGAAAATATATCATAGATTTATTTGTTGTATTTTGGATCTTTCTGTCTTTGTTCATTTTCTTTGCTGTACTGTATTGTTCAATTACGTACTAGGGTGATGCATATATTTTATTTGCATATCTGTAATTAGAAAAAAATTGTCATTTCTCACTGAGCACCTTTTGATTGATGTGAAATAAGAGCTACTTTGGACCTGCAGTATTTAAGAGGAGACCAGAAATTTTATGAGTGTATAATCTGCTGTAGGGACCCAGGATTCATTAAGAGAATCCTTAATGAATTTAAAGGTTAAATGTTATCTAACTAGTGATATCATTAATCTGAGTGAAAACTCTGTTTAGTCTGGCTTCATTTGTAAGTACCATGCAGCAATGCCAATAGCCCCTAAAAGTATTATATTCAATGTTTTGGGGCTATTTTACTGGATATTATATACCTATCTCTTCTGTGAACTTTGACTCCCAACTTTAAATGTTGCTTGTTTGATTTCTGTTATTTTTCCTTGTGTTAGAAATGTGGTATCCATCTCCTGACCCCTTGACATGAATACTTCACTGTCATTCTAAAACCAGCATGTCATTGTCATACGGTGTTTTCACTACAGATTCAGAAAACATTTTAAAAATGTACTTTATATTTATAAGGTGAACCTGATTCTAAGGGTTATCCAGAGCTTGAAACAGAGCAATTTCACATGTGAAAATAATTCAGTAACACATTGGTTCTTAAAAATAAAAAAAAAGAATAATAATTAAAGAGCTTAGCCCTAACATCATTTAATAGTTCTGACAGAGCTGCTTGATTAAAGATGCCCAGAGAAGATTAATGACTGCAGTAAGTGTACGACCTTATGGCATCTCATAAAATTGTTCTCTGAAAAGTTTAATGTAGACTTAATAAACAGGAATTATTCCTTCCTACCATATGGTTACTACTAGGTAGGTGAGGGTGGAACCCACTTGAAATACTATTCACAGGCTTGGGTAAGTTGAATAAAAACATTAATTACTTGTATCATGAAACATGAGTTGATTGCTCCTAGGCGATATGTCATGCTAATAAAAATACTTGCTTTCAATGGCAAAAGAGTTGAGAAATGTTAAGAATTTTTATTTCCATAGAGGTTTCTTTGTGAGAATATCAAAGCATTTGAAAGATGGGTAATTATTGTTTCAATTTCAAACTAATTAATATAAGAAATTGAGAAAACAAGGGCAGAATTTAGAGGTCATTTTTGTATGTAGACATAAGCATGTCAAAGATGCTGATTTCCCTAAAGCATGCCTTAAGATTTTGGGTGCTTATTCCTCTGGGCATCCGTTGATTTCATTGGGAGAGGATCAAAACCTAATGCAGTGGCAAACTGAAGACCAGAACATATTAACAGAATGAAAACACAAGTATTTCAGACTCTTCTGGAATTGGATTATAATATTGCACACCAAAACTGGGAGTCCAAGCCCTGGGAATTAACTGAATTTTTCTAAAGTTCTACATTATTCGGGTTGAAAGTAACATTTCAGATTGCTTAACTGTTAGTCATTAGCTGAGGTGATGGGAGCCAAATGGTCTCTGCACGCTGCATCTGTGAAGCTTCCTTCAGATTATCTGGTCCGTCCTTTGGAGAAAGGCGATTTTTCTCTCGTTGTGGTTTTACAATCACTTCAGTCCACATAGTTCTCTATGAATTGCTTTACTGTCAGCATAGGTTTTTAACTCAGGGGAAAATAATTGTTCAAAACAGGAAAAAAAAATCACAGGAAATACAGTACCTCACTTTATTATGCCTTATTGTATGTGTGTAGTAATGGTATGTTTTGAGTCAATAGCACAATAATATAATAGTAGAGCTCAAATAATGCTCATTCTCTTCTATGCTTTTTTATTGTGTTACTCTGTCTTAAAATGCTCTTGCATGGTTTGCATTCCCTGTGCTTTACTTACTCAGAATCTCAAAAGGGTGAATGTTTGTTAAATCATATCATCGTCTGTCAAATTTATTTATCCTCATTTTCTCTCTTCAACCAGAAGCTTGTTTTCCCCATCTTGTTATTGTTTTCTTTCCTCTATGAAATTGTGTCAGGTTTCTCCTGTAACAAAATGGGTCAACAAATAATTTAAAATGAGAGTTTGACATAGTGCCCTTTAGATAAATGTTCTTTCAGTGAGTTTATAAATATACCAGTAGAGTTCTAGTTTTGTGGTCACAGGTAATAGATCAGTTGATACTAACTGAAGACAAATTGGATCCCACTGTTTAATTCAGTAGGAGCTGAGTTAGACTGCATGTGTTAGAGTCATTGATTGCCCTTAAACAGAGATGGATCTAGCTAGATTAGCTGGTTATATTCAGGTATTTCAAAGTAGTTTTTTCCACATGTAAAATTTGTATGCTGTTATCTCGGATTTACAGATCAGTTGTGCTCATTTTAGTGGAGTCCTGGGCAAACTTGTCCCTATTGCTGTTATGTTAAAGTTGGAAATTAATTTATTGTAAAAGTTAATCTTACTGTAGTGGCTCCTCACTGGGAATCAGATAAACAATGTGAACTATCTTGCAAGTCCTGCTTGCTTCTGTCCCAGCTGAGGTCTCACTGAGGTTAGTCTTTCTGCTCTCCGTTCTGTGTGGCTGGGATAAGAGGAAGACATGCAGTAGTGCCAGACTTCAGCAGGCCAGATAGGAAAAGCCATGGTGGTGTTCAACAACCTGCCCAAGGGCTTTTAGCCTCTCGGTTGAATGGCCTTCCAGTTGTAACCAATTTACTCCAACTTATTGAGAAGACCGTTTCTCATAACACTAATCCCAAACCCATTTGTCAGTTCAATTTCACATAATCACCAATCTGAAAGTTAAGTGTCTTTTAGGTAGTCTTTGCCCTGTTATTCTACACTACAGAAAATCACACTGCCCCATAACTGAGTTACCAACCAAGAAATTAACATCCATGAAAATATTCTCTGAAAGTATTGCGACTTTTTTAACGGCAGGAGAAGTTGTTGGGTTAAGGTGAACGTTTAATAACCACTGTTATTAAAACCTTGTTTCAGAAGTAGTTTTTTACTCATTTATGCAGACACATGGATCCTACAGTGAACTTGGACAGGAAAGAAAACATCTTTGATAACAACATGAGAAACTGAAAAATGTTGCAAGTGAAATCTTTTGAAACATGCAAGAAGAGATGTTCAAATGAGAAGCGGAGAGAGTGTGATGCCTGCTGTGCTCCTTCAGATATGCCGATGCATTTACTTCAACACATTTCTGCATCTACTTTTTCCAGGTGGTGCTGTGTTATTCAACTCCATGTCAGTAATGTCAGAGAGATGTAGCGGACATTTCATTAGCCTCATTAGACAAGGCAGCTGCAGCCTGAGATGATAGTGAATGAATGACTCACAATGGCAAAACAGAAGGCAGGCAGCACTGCTTCACTTGGCTTCATTACACTTTGTTGTCACTTCCGGGGGGTGCCAAAATTGATACGTGGTTGGAAATTGCTCTTGTTAGCAAAGACAACTATTTGCCTTTTCCTTCCTCACCTCCTAATGAGTGTTCTGCTTTGAACTGGTCTAAATTCTGAGGGTGGAAGAAAGCCATGGACCATGTTCCAGGTGCCTGCTACCGACAGCTAACAGGCCTCATAATAAAAGTCCCGTTAGAATGCAAATCAATTTATAAACTAACAACTCCTCTCTATAAATTCCCCATTGGCTCTATAATTGTCTTTGCTACTTAATTATTGATTATTAGTGTGCCAAACCCTGGCTTAATTTGGGTGAGGAGTATAGCTATTGACAAAATAAGGACATGATTTGGACATACAAATGCACATTCCTTTTTAAAAAGCAATCTTTTCTTAAATGGACCAAAAAGAGATATTTATGTTGTCTCCCTCTTCAGTTGTATGTTTTGCAGTAGCTGCTGACAGACATGCATTGGTTTGCAACAACCAGATGAGAGAGGTACAGGCTGTGGAAGGTATGGTTCAGTTTGTATGCAGCCTTATATTACTTCTGTAAGATCGAGATTACTTTTTACTCACACTTCCAGCTTGACATTCATAAAAATCTTTTAAGTGAACCTTCCATTATTCCTCCTAAATTTAAGTAACCTTAACTCTCTTCAGCCTGGACCTGAAAAACTATGGTACAGGTTGGCGGAGTGATTTGTCCAACCTTATGCAATAAATCAGCAGAAGAGACACAAGTAAAATCCATTTGTCTTTTATTACCAACCCTGCATTTTATTACCAACCCTGTGGTGTGTCTGTTTCTGGAAAGTACTTGCAGCATCCTTGGTCTGTTGCATGGATGCCTATTCCTATTTGCCAAAAGCTGTCCACTATATGACCAAGTATGTAAACCAAACCCATGAGCTCTGCCTCTGTCTCTGACCCCAATAATATGAGTATCTATACTGAAACACTTGCCTAAGATCTTTTGCTGAGTTGGAGATTGGTTCTTGGGAATTTGGTCTGTCTGACGAAGGGGCATGGTCCTCTAGATTGATGTCAAAATGAGTAGTCATGCGGGGGCTCTTGTTGTGCTAAATATTAAGCAGAAGATATTATGCAGCTTTTGGAAATGTTAGGGTGTGCTTGGAACAGTTCTGGAATGCTTGGTTTTTGTCCCTAGCTTAGAGATACATGGCCTTCCATATCTTAAACTGGAATCAGCCTGCCTTCCAATTTTTAGGAAGCCTATGCCTGTTCTGTCACTATCAGCTCATATTATTGCTGCTCTGCAAGATGACAGATGAAGAGATTACTTTTGTTTTAGTGCAGGGTAAATGCATACTTTATATCTGGCATTTCTGAGTCTGATCTTGATATATAATCTTTTGAGTTTTAATTCTTTGCTTGTAAGTCTATTTAATGTAAGTCTAAATGGAAAGGGATCATTGACTGTGATATCTGAGAACACAACCCAGGAGCCCCGGGCAAGAGAACTGACAAGGAATGAAGGAGGAAGAGCACACAATTGAAATTGCTATCTACCAGGCTAAGAGCACTAAATGCACCTCTAACTCCTCTGTCTTATACAGCACATAGCAAAGTTAGGAAGGGACAGAGAGGGCCTACAGAAATGGTCAGGAGGAGCAACAGAATTGGGGTACTTCAGTTTGGAAGAAAGGTAAATGGGAAATGATGAATCATTCTGAGGTAATGAAGAAGGATTATTCTCTTTCCCACCTGCTCCCCTCACCATCCCCAAACAAGAACCAGTGATTACCCACTATTATTATCTGACTATATTTTTAAAACACACAAAATCACACAATTCAGAATCACATCATGATATCCTTTTGGTTTCCATAGCATAACATAGGGACCAGAAGGATAAAGAGCCTGAGAAGAGCAAGGGCTGGAAAAATTTCATTTTTACATTGTTAAACTGTAAAGGGGCTATGGTAGAAGAGTTAAATGTGATCTCAGTTGCATATAATTAAAAAGGGATTTGATCTATTCATTGATTTTGGTCTAAACTTCTCTAAAGCATGGATTTACTCATGGTCAAATTAGCTATTTTGCTTTTTCCTTTATGATAACTATTTTACTCAGAGCTTTCGGTGTTTTAGATGTTCTGAATAACATTTAAACATAAGCAAAAAGAAACTCAATATGTGCTTACACAAAGACAAAGAGAAAAGCAGGATGAGATCTTGTGGAGTGAAATAAACCTAAAGTTGGCCAGAGTATTGTTTTGCCTCTGGAAAATGCCAACAAAAGTATTATTTTTATTCTAGAAAAGAATAAATAAATAAATTCCCCTGAAAACTGATTGTTTTAAAAAAGCGTAGTCTCAGTTTTCTTACTTAGAATTTCAATTTTTAACAGATAGATACAAGAAATTTGAGAAGTTATTTGGAACCAAGGAAATGGTCTCTATTTAAGTCTACTCAAACATACATGGCAGGATAAGAGGGCATTGGAACAGCTGCAAATTATCTTTTCAAAGGCAGAGTGTTGAAAAGTGACTTTTTGCAAACAAGAATCAGACTTTTTGTGCCTTCCTCACTAAAGTTATATAATTACTAAGGTGTGTAGTTCTTTTTGTTCTCGGTAATTAGCACCAAGAAAATGTATTACCATAGCAGGGGGTTTTCCATCTTCTTGAAGTATTTTGGAAATGAAAAATAGGCACTTTTTTTTTCATTTAACAGTTCTCATTTAACGATTTAATATATATGTGTGTGAAATTCAATTGATATGTATTTTCTTTGTGCAGAGAATGACTGTTCAGCCTTAGTAGCGTTATTTGCACTACAGGTAAATCTCATATGTTTCACAGCAAAAAGCAGTTTTGTAATGTCTCTAGAATTATTATACCTGTCTGTAACAATCGTTTATTACCAGCACTTTCCTGCAAATAAAATAGTTGTCCAGTAAACTCAAGCTTATCTGCAGGATTTGTTCAGCAGGTAATTGTATTCTTGGTGTGATTCTTGATGTTAGTCTGTAATTTACTGCTTTGTTTCATTTAAAAGAAATGGCACTAGTAGTTGTATAAAGTACTGCTGATCAAAGAAAAAAGTATCTTATTCTGTGCTGGTTGATATAAATTTTTTTTTTATTTAATAAGTAATGGTAATTTTGCAGTATTTTTCTGCAAGAATAAAGCATAACCTTCCTTACTTCTAAGTCTCAAACAAGCAATAACTTGTTAAAGATTGCACTCAGGAAAAAATCTGCACTGCAAGTTGGATGTACCCTTTTAAAATCTGACGGACAGCACCACTCTCCCAGGCTTGCACTGGTTGCTGTGGAGACTGGTCTTTGCAAGGTCCATGGCAAGGATGCAGCCACTCGCTCCAGACCTGCTCTATGCCTGGAGAGCTGCTCTGGTGCCCAAAGGCTGAGAGCGGAGCGGAACTGCCCGTGCTGCAGCTGTGCAAGGAGAGAAAGGCATGTGTGGGTGTTAATACCATGGTTTGTGTTCATGTCAGACACCAGAAAGAACATGCAGAAACCAGACTGCCTGCTTGACTGACCTAAGGGGATACCCCTCGTCTGTGCCCAGCTCCACTGAAGTTGTCCCCCAACTCTGTCCTCTGCTGTTGACACTTCTCCAATGCTTCATTTGTCGCGTTTTATCCTCAGGTGACTTTGTTCAGCTGTCTTCCTCACCGTTGACTTGATGATCTCTCTCCAGCACTACCTCATCTGCCTCTGTTCAGTCCTGCAGTCCAGCCTGTCTCTTGGTTGTCTGTTCTTGAGCACGTTTTGTGAACTTCAGTGTACCTTGAGCAAACCAGAATGTCCTTAGTTTCACTGAGGACAATACAATACAACTGCTTGTTGCCTTTTTATCTTTCCTCTCCTTTATCCATATTAGCTACTATCCATAATAACTATAAAACCATGTTCTACCTACATGTAACTTAACCTTTTCCCTTTGTTCTTTTTTGGTCTTTACAGTGCTTTGTGTAATTTCACCTCCATTTCCATTGTTCTATCAATGTCCTTCCACCAGAGAATTTATTGTATTTTATTTGCAAGATGCCTCAGCTGTTTATGTAAAACTACTTTTTCATAACTGCCTTAGTTATAACTTAGCTATAACTGCTGCTTTACGTGAATCAGGTTGACATATATGAATTACATATTATTTTCCCCTTTTCTCACATCTGTCTACTTGTCTTTTTGCCCTTGCTTTATTTTGTGCATCCATCACTGTAAGGATAATGATTTTCTGAATGTTCAAAATGTGCTTAGCACATAAATCTCAGCTCCTGATGATGCCTCTGGAATGAGGATGCTGATTAGGTGGCACAGTGCTAAGCATTAGCACCTATTGGATCGGCTTTCATATATGTAGTTGTAAAGGAGGGAAGAGGGCTTATTGATCTATTTGTTGAACAAGAGCTCACCTAGTTTGGCAGTATCTCAGACTTGCAAAAGTTATTCAGGAGACTTAGAGGTTTTTCTCTCTTAATAACTTCTTTTTGACATGCAGCCTTTTGTACTGTGTATGTTCCATTATGTGAACTCAGTCTGTGAAACTTCAGGTCATTAATCTACCTGTTTTCTTATTCTCGCTAGTGCATGTGATCCTGTTCATTAACCAGCTCCATGCTTCTGGTTTGCGGTGTCACATCCCTAGAACAGTTAAGTCTCTGTTTGGGTTTTTTATTCTCTTTTCCATTTCTGTCTTGTGAATCTTTAACATTATTCTGTCATGCTCAGAAGCTTTTTTCCTGTCAGCAGCAGTGGAATTAGAGCTCAAAATTTTATGATATGTTTTAGTAAAATCACAGTATCTAGACAGATAGAAGTAAACAAACTAGCCATATCTTGCAGGGACCTGGGTAGAATGGGGTAATGTTTAATAATGGTGTATTGTAAAACCATGGGATTTGGGAATAATGTAAGATTTCTGGGGTTTGACTTCTGGTAATTCTGCTCATTTTTCCATGCTGTCCTTCACCACTGTATATCTGTCAACTACTTTCATTCCGTCTAATACTCGCTAGTCGAATTTAATCTAATTCTTGCAAGGTAACTAGCAGGTATTTAAAAAAATAAATCAACCTAAACTTAAAGGGGGACTGGTCTTATAGAAGAAATAACAGACCTCTTACAGGCACATTTTCTTTTTTATGGATCCACAGGATTCTGCTAACTTGGTTTTGTTTTCAAGCTGCTTTTGAATAAGAAATGGACTTCAGTTCTCTTTATAACAAAGTTTAGGAAATTTTTCTACATTTGATATAACTCAATCCTGAAATTAGTTTTGAAGAGTTTCACTACATCTACCTGCCCAGTATAAAATCCTGCTTAGGAGATTTTGATGAGTGTGGAAGGTTGCATTCATTTTCTCACCAAAACCCAAAGAAATAGAAATATCTGTTTCTTTTCTCCAGCTCAGGATATGACGACTAAATGTACAGAGTGCTTTGTTACTGATAAATATCTTGAGGTACATAGGTACCAGAAAGAGAGCGAAATCTCAGCATTTCCAAAATCATGCTTTAGCCACGTTTAAAAATCTGCAGCATTTCAAGGAATTTGAAAGTAAATAGAATACAGTACCTCTTCTTAATAGTGAGCCAAATGCTCATGAGATTTTTATTCTCTACTAGTTAGATAATGAGTTGCAGTGATTTTAACAAAGTCTGTTTGAATGCATAAAGGTGCACAGTGGGCTTTGGGATTTATTCTAACTTCAGCATAACTGGAAAGATTTCTGTTGCTGCTAATGTCACAAAATAGTAGCCATGCCATTTAAAGGCGAAATACTAAAATATTCTAACACTTTCCTTTTGAAAATACATTATATGATGGGTTGTAATGTTGAAGTTTACAGTCAGAAATTATCAAAGACAGAAATATCTATGATTCTTACAGTAAGAGGGATTAAACACAGAAGGTTATATTGAAATCACTGCTTTATTTCCTTTCTCTGCCTACACAGAAATGCTTCTTTTCTCTCAGCAGTGATGGCCTTCTGGCTGGGTGATGCTTGCTTTCCTCCATCCCTGTCAGAGGCTTCTTATTAAAGCTCTTATCTCTTACTGGCCCTTAGCTTGCTCTTCAAGCATACTTCAGCACCTTTCCTCCAAAGGTCACCCAAAGGGCCATGTGCAGGCAATTCCACAAAAATCAGTCTGATTGATAGTAGAAACTGGGATTGGGAAAAAATATACTGACACTACAGGAATCACTAGTTGTAAATGAAAAAAAGCACCATTATTTAGAGTTAGAGACAACGTTTGAATTATAGCTTGAGCTAACAGAGCTGTAAAGACAAGCCATCTTGTTGACTAATGATCTGCAAAGGATGTTTTTCAGTATGCCCGGGCTATTCTGAGACAATCAATGCAATATTGCTCTTCTCCAGATGTACCTATTCATCTGCAAAACTTTTAGCACAGATTGTTCTCCTATTTGTAAACAAATTATTCAACAATCCCAGTGTATCACCAGTATGACAGACAAACAGATGTGATGTGCTATCAGAAGTGGCTAATTTGAGATTCAATAATTCTTCTGTGCATGCTGCCAATTAGCCTTAAAGGGTAGAGGAATGCCTGATGGAAAAACGCTTCATTTTAAAACTAGCTGGTCTGTTACTGGGCCTTGGGAATCTTTTGTATCTTGATGATAAAATCAGAGAAGCAGTTTTCCTACCTTTTCTTTCTTTTTCTTTTATTCCTGTCAATGTAATTTTAAAGAGCTTAAGTGATTTATGTTGGGTCTTCTGATCTTACTGCAAATTTGCCTCATATTTACCTTGTTAAGGGAAAAATTGGAAAAGAAATTAAT
Source organism: Pelecanoides urinatrix (assembly GCA_013400755.1). Classification (NCBI taxonomy): domain Eukaryota; kingdom Metazoa; phylum Chordata; class Aves; order Procellariiformes; family Procellariidae; genus Pelecanoides; species Pelecanoides urinatrix. Next base: position 190,292 of record VZTQ01000889.1, on the reverse strand, counting down.
GACAAAACCTGACATTCTTCACCACTTATTATTGCTTATAAATTGTCATTTTCTTTTAGAAAAAAACAAAGTTAAAATCATGGTCTATTCTTAGGCATCTTTTACTGTGTGCAAAACTTAGTGTTACAGCTGAACTAGGTTTCTCCCTAGAAGATAGCAAAAGGCTAGATTTTATGAAATACATATTTGTGTGTATGTTTCTGGAAAAGATCGTGTTTCTACATTTTACTTCTAAACATCCCTCTTTCTCTGGCTCTGAGGAGTTTTAAAGTAATATGCTTTAGATCTTGTTTGTTTTTCATTTTGCCTGGGTAATAGATTTCCATATATGATCTAATAGCTTAAAATGTATTATTCTCCATTTTAATGAATTTTAACCTCTCTCTGGATGGTTAGATGTTACTTCGAGACGGGAAAAGCTAGGGTTGTCTAGCTTAATGATTAAAGTCCGTGGCTGAGAGTGGAGAAGGAAGAGTCTGGGGGCTCTGTTTCTTATGCTTTTAATGTATTACACATTGTATTAAAACCTCATCTGGAAGCACATTTCACCACCACTTGTTCTCTCTCTAGCTCTTTGCTGTTTATTCTCAGCTGCGTGTCCTGGTGGAATCCCCCTGGGTTGAGGAAGGCCCTTAAAGGTGGTCTCTCTGTGGCTGGGGAGAGTGGGGTTTCATGCAAAAGGTGAGCAGCATTTTTTTATGAAAGTGGCTAAACAACCTCACTTCCAGTTCCTATCAGTATGTGGTGTAACTCCAAATTTCATTTACTAAGTCCTGTACCTGCTCAGTCTGTGATGTCTGGCAGATGGCTCTGATCAGGAACCAGACATCTCACCACCTCACTATTCAGCCTGTGTCATTTGCTTGTTTGCACAAGAGTCTCATGTAAAGGAAAATGTCTCAATCTGATACGTAAGTGCCAAACCTATGTAAGCCCCTTAGGTTTTCTGGCTCCTGAAGCCTGGAATTTGAAGACCACAATCTCGCATTTAGGATATGTATTCCACAAAGTCCTGTGTTAGCAGCTTGTAAAGTCTTTCTGGATTATTTTCTGTCTAAAAGCTAAATGCATTAAGGACACTTAGACTCTGCTTTGTAACATTTAACTTGAGGCATTCAGGCTCCAGATTCCTAAAATAAATACCCAAGATCTTTGTGCAACAGCTGAGTTAAGCTACTAAACACAGATACATTAAGCCATTAAGAGATTTGAATGGAGCAGAAATCAGGACCTGGTTGGAACCGAACTGCTGATTGCAGTGAAGGGGTAGATATGGCTCTTTAAAGCTGTTTATTTTGCATAGGAAACATATTTAATGGAACTGGACCCAATGACATTTTTGTGCATGGGAGTACTAGTCATGAGGCTGAGTCTTGCTTGACCTAGCTCTGACCTTGCAAATAATTTCTTGTACATAATGCAATAGCCTCATAAAGGGAAATGCCTCACCTCTAGCTTTATGTAGTTTCCTGAGAAGTGCTTTCATGCTCAAACATGTTGCAGTTTAACCCCAGCCGGCAACTGAGCACACACAGCCACTCGCTCACTCCCCCTCCTCCGTGGGATGGAGGAGAGAATCAGAGGAGTAAAAGTGAAAAAAACCTTGTGGATTGAGATAAGAACAGTTTAATAATTGAAATAAAATAAAATTGTAATAATAATAATGATAAAAGAATATACAAAGCAAGTGATTCACAATGTAATTTCTCACCACCTACCGACTGATGCCCAGCCAATTCCCAAGCAGCAGCCTCCTGGTCAGCTTTCCCCTAGTTTATATACTGAGCATGACATCATATGGTATGGAATATCCTTTTGGTCAGTTGGGGTCAGCTGTCTTGGCTGTGCCCCTTCCCAGCTTCTTGTGCATCTCCAGCCTTTTCAGTCAGTACAGCATATGAAGCCAAAAAGTCCTTGGCTTAGTGTAAGCACTGCTCAGCAACAACTAAAACATCAGTGTGTTATCAACATTATTCTCATCCTAAATCCAAAACACAGCAGTATCCCAGCTACTAGGAAGAAAATTAACTCTATCCCAGACAAAACCATGACAAACACTTTGTAGACCAGAACCCTTTTTCCTCAAATACTAGACTATGCCTTGGAGGAGACAGGCACCAGGAAAATGCCGTCTGAAATTTTTTCTGTGAAGAAAGAGGTAGATATTAAGTTGTTTAGTATTGTCATATGATTGTGTTTACTGGCAGGCACATAAGTAACTCCAGGATTAAGTGGCCAAAAAATGGCTGGTTTGGGCATATAAACATCAGGCTTAGGCTTTGTGCCCATCACTTCAGATACTTAAATCTCTTTGTTGATCTAGCTCTCAAAGAACTATCTTGGTCTATCAAGTGAGAAAAACAAACAAGTCTTCATATAGGCCCAGTTTTGTTTCATTTAACTTGGAGGTGTAAATGAGCAACCGAAGTTGATGAAGTTACAAATCTAGATCCCTAGTATCTATATGTAGATATAACTGTTGAAAACAATGTTTTTTCATCACATTATGTTGGATGAGATTTTATTTTAGCATTGCAAACCAGTGTGAGTCACAATCATTCCTATGGTGCTTGGGAAAATAAAGGAAGCAGTGCAGTAATGAAGATAACAAATGCAACCTTAAGATGCAAAGTAGGCATAAATTAGTAATAAGTACTTGATTCTTTTTTCGGCTAGAGTTCATCTTGTCTTATTTCTGATATGTATTTTTTGTCAACAGCCAGAAATTATAAAGCGTCTGACTGATTCTTTTTACCTTTTTTGTACTTAAGCAAGGAGTTAAAAACAAATTAAGGTTGATTCTGTCTTCAGTGAAACCAAGGTGCTCAAGCATAACATAGAGGGGGAAGCAGAGGTATATTGTTATAAATTCCTTGCCTAGGAATGAACCCAGGTGTTGATTCACGGGTGCACCCACCTTTGATTCCTGCTGTTTATTCTCTCAAAAAAAGCAAAATAAATTCCATGCGTCTTGCTGGCTGCTAAATTTAGTTTTAACAGTCCTACAGACAATGAATGAGTAATGAAGGAGGGATGCAGATCTTTTCCAAAGACTTGTTTTTGGGTTTTGCCTTTAATGGACTTCTGGATATTTCCTGAGAGATTGTTGGAAGTATAGTTATTCATGATCCATGCTCTTGAGATGGGCTTAAGAGATTGCTTCACCAGAAGGGATTTTTCCTGAATGGAATTTCTGCAACCTCCAAAACCCACCAGTAATTTGTCTAGATGTTACACTGCCTGTGGCTTTTATTTTCTGTATAATTTTCCTTGACATTTAAATGACCAAGAAATACGAGTTTGCAAGTTTATTTCTTTAAGCAGCAATTAGCAGAGAAAGGAAAAAATAACAGTCTCTGGTGACCATGTATTGCTTATTACATATTTATCATCATTCATAAAAACATCTATCCCTTTGCTCTGCGTGCCCTTTACATTATTTTCAATACAGTCATCAAAGCATCATTCACCAGTTCCATCTAATCCCCAGAAAAATGCAGGACAGTGAAAGAAAGAAACATTCGTCACCATGTCCATCACTCACTTCTTTCATGATTCTCTTGCCTCTTTAAAACTTTTGGGAAGGGAGAAAGAGGATTCTGCACTATGTCCTGGACTATTCTGCAGCTGATGGAAATAGGCTGTTTCCAGAGGTGGACTCACAGTCACTGCGTGTTGTACAGTCATTGGACTGCATGGGCAGGGGCAAGGTGTGAGCAGGTGGGCAGTGGCCCCACAGGAGTAGGAACACAAGGAATGCACTTCTGAGCAATAGAACGACCATCATTTTACCAGGCTCTCTCCCTGGACCAAGAGAGAAAGTTGGTAAAGAGTTACAATGGCCCTCTGTGTGTTCAGGTTTAATTTAGGCACTCCTAAAGGTTTATCGTATTGATATCGTATCATCTGTTGGTATAACCCCAGGGGAAAGTTACACTTTTTTCTGCTTGATAAGAGTGCAACTGCTCTCTGGTGCCAGTATTGTCTGTCATAGGCAGCCTGCACTGATCTGTAGGACCGATGATATTCCACCTTCTAGAAAGATTGTTGCTGCAGAGGTGGATAGGAGAGTTAGAGACTGTCTTCCATGTCACACCATCCATGCTACTAATAGATGTGCACTGGAGGTAACTCTAAACACTGAATATGCCTGAGATTTTTCCTCTGCAGATACTAGTCAGTCCTGAGGGCACGCCAACATAGAATCAATTGAGTCAGGCACTTATTTTGGCCTGGGACTGGCTTTACACAACAGTGTGGATGAAGCCACAGAGATCCAACGTTATTCTTGTCCTTACACAATTGACATCCTGGTGGTTGTACATTAATCAACATTTTTACTTATGGACTATATTTTGTCTTTAATTGAGCCCATGGCATTCTGAATTAGTTGGTGATATGCGAATAGATGCAGCCTAGATCCAAATTTCTATTTCACACTCATAACTCTTATTAACCTCGGTGGGAGAAATATGTGTGTTCCTATTTCTGGTGTAATAAAATCCTTAGCTTGTTACTTGAAGAGTAGTCCTGAATCTAGTCTTTAATTTCCTCACTAGCTAAACAGTATATAGCTTTGATGTGCAAAAAGACTTTCACATTAAGCATGTCAGTGTTAGAAATCCATGTTATTTCCCTTTGGATAATGGAGAGTTAAAGGCGTGATTGGAGTTAATGATTGTAGTCTGGGACAAAAGGAAATTCAGTCATTAAAGTCTTAAAGTGTCACCATGTAAGTATAGTAGTTATACGAGTGACAAAACTGCATTGCAGGAGAAGCACTCTATAAAGCAATTTAACTTGTTTTTTTGGTGTTTTTTTTTTGTTTGTTTTGGGTTTTTTTTGCATAAATAGTTGTATTGCACTAAGGGCTTTTGGGTAACACTTTTTGTTTTCCAGATACTTGGCTGTAAGTTTTAGCTTACTGTGAAATTTTTGTTTAATCTTTCTTTAAATAGCATTGGTATAATAAATGGAGAACTCTGATCTGAAGTACTTAATGTGCAAATGCAAGTGAGGTGATCAAAACTTGTTAATGACCCTTAATGTTCTATTCTGCTAAAAGAGTCTATGTTTGCTGAAAGATTCAACTCATTTTGGTTCATTTTTTTACTATGCAAACTTCTTAGAATTACTCTTACAAGACAGGTCTGGTAAACAGGTGGCTGGGATTCTGATTTCCCTTTTGTATCTCTTCTGTTTTGAATCATTATGTTATATACATGTAGTACGTTTGGTAATGTAACATAATGTAGCCATTACTTGCTATGTTTGGTAATAACACAATTTCTGAATACCCAGATGAGCTTTCTTTGGTGAAACATCCTGCTCTCGATTATGAACTTTTCTGAGTGATGGAACTAATTATTCTTATTCCATTTTCATTAGTTCTATTGTGGAAAAATCTCTCATTCCGGTTTTGATTTTCTGTCTTCAGCCTTATAATAATTATGGACAACTTCCTTGTTATGCTTTGGATAACTTTCATTTCTTCATTCTAGTTCTTTATAGGATGAAATGTTTTTTTCATCTTCCATTTCCTCAGCGGATGCATAGCATAGATGATGGTGCTCACACTTGCCATCTGCCTTTTCTCTTTTAATAGCAGATTAATTCACTGTTAGTTTTAAAGCCCATAGCTTGTGATAATGTAGTGCCATTTACTCTGACACCTGTTCCAACTGCATGTTTTGTGCCTTTCAGAGACCTCTTTCTCAGGCATCTTATCACTTGTCAAAAGGCAATGAACACATGTTCTGCTAGCTTGTTGCAGAAAGCTCTCAGTCTGCATTCAGCTCCAAATGTTCCCTTTCCATAATGGAGATAATTTAGTAATATTGCACACATCCCATTGTGGTCATGCAATCACTAGGAAGGGTGGAAATGTTTTCCTGTGGAACAATGCAATACCTTAACGAATCGGGTGTATAAATATTTACATATATATATATATCAAGATACTACCTTTTGTTGCCACTTCCAGTCTCATTAATTGTATTTTCAGTCCAGTATCAGGGAAAAAACCCTCGGTACACTTGTTTTCATTTTTCAGGATAGTTGTTTGTTTTTCAGAATTAGAGCTACTGTAATTTATAACTGACTGGTTGATTTTAGTAACAAGTTATGCTTACAGTATCCAAACTTGCATGTAGGAATCCCACTGAGGATAAAGAAATCTAAAATGTGAATTTGGATTTATATTTCAAACTTTCACCAGAAAAAAAAAAAAAAGTAGTATTCAGGCTACAAAGGATTCCTTTCTATTCTCTGTTTTACTTCAAAGTTTCTGTGTACTCCATTTGACCTTGCAATGTATGACAGCTGCTCTACTGCAATGATTGTATTTCTTTCACATAAGCAGGATACTTCACCCTGAATGCAGAAAATCAAGATACTCTTACTGCAAGTCTGTCTTACTTGCAAGACAACTGTCTTCAAGTCATCATGAAAGAGCTCATCCCTAAGCCTCAACACTAACTTCTCAGTTATGATGTTTTCTATTCACCCTGGTCCATTTATTGCAGACTTCACTTCTGTTAGCACTGAATCACCTTTTTCCTTCAAACTCACTCTATTTAAGCTTTCTTTTTCCATAGCTCACTATCCTCAGTCTGTCTGTCCGTCTCTCTGTTTCTTCAAGGAATTAGTGGCTTTTTAAGGCATCAGAACCTGACACAATCTATCAAAGCCTGGGTATCTGCAGGTCTTTAAACCTTGTCCCTCACACTGTGTGCTTCCCGTCCTGCCTTTCAAATTCTTATTTGCAACTGAGTTTCTTTTACTTGCCTTAGAAAATCTAGTCCATACTCTAATCAACTTTTTGGAAAATAAATTTATTGTCCATTTTCCTAGGAGTCTGATCTATCTTAATGTCAGTTCATGCTTTCTACTTTTTCTGAACCTACCCAATTTTGTTATTTATTTTCCTGATAGCCTTCCTCTTTACTAATGAAATTGGTTAGAAGCATAGCTATGATTTTAAATTTCCTACTGTTTTTCTGACAGAAAGGAGGCGGGTCTGGACTGGAGACAGTTTGGCCTGGCTCAGCAGAATTGACTTTTAAAAACTACCTCTTGCTCATCTCTTTGAAGTGATGCTGACTGCGGCCATCAACCCCTGATTTCTTGCCCGTCATAAAACATGGTGTAGGTATTTCCATTCTCATATTTCCATTCTGATGTCTCATACTGAGGTGGGATTTACTCAGCACATATCTGTGAGCCTATTTACATGAGAACACCCAGGAAAATCAAGCCAAATTAGTTTTCTAAGTGGATTAGTTAAGCAATGTTGAATGCTGGTATAGATGCTCCAAGTCAGAATAGAAATGATTGCAATACTAGTCACTTGAATTTACTTTGGAAATAATTAAGGTAAATTTAATTAAGGCCACTTCAATTCTGAATTAGTCTTTAATGTGGTATATATAAACAACTATGAAAGAACACCTTTAGTTAATTTGGATTAATTTTCCTCTGTTGATGCCATGTTGGCAATCCTTTTTTACAAGATTCCATCAAGAAAAAGGGTCTTGATGGTTAAGTTTGTTAAATCATTACGATTTTGTTTCAACCCCGTCTTTGACTGTGTGTAAACTGTTTTGGACCTGTATTTTTCCTAGATTTTTACAGTTGCATTAAGCAAATCCTAATTCAGCAACTATACATATCTTTCATTAGATGCAATGGCCTTTTGCAGTGCTTCCTAGCATAACAGAAGTCAGGTTCAGTGTGACCTTTTATGATTTTAAGACTGGCAAAGAATCCAAGACAGGTCTATGATAGCTGTACCTCGGAGGTAACGATCTGAAAGGTATTTTGTAGTGATTTCTGAAATAAGCTTCCTTGTTGTTCAAGGGTACAATAGTGAGCTGTCAAATAGGAATACGATAAAACAAAGTTGCTTGCAAAAGTTAATAGATGCTACCTGCCTTTGGCTGTTATTTTAGCACAGGTAGAAATTTTTTAGGTAGGTAGAATGGCAGAAAAAATAAAATCCGTATAGTTTTGGACTTATTTTGAACAAATAAACTCAAAGATTGAAAATGCAACTTGAAGGAAAACACCATTGAAAAAGAAAATGTAAACACTTATTGGATTAATAAAAGTCAGAAAAAGAACTGGGAAGCTTGTGTGCCTCAGACTTATTTTATGAATAAGGTGTAAGATCCATAAGGCAAGTTTTTAAATGATGTGAAGAAGGAAATGGAAAATACTTGTAGAAATTCTGAAAATGTAAGGGTTATAGATCTGACAGCCTCTCAAGCACAAGAGTAGCAGTCCAGACTTACTGCAGTTTGTTTTAAGTTATTCTAGGAGTCTGGTCTCGTATACATAGTGGGGGAAAAACCAGAAACATTTGCATGTCTTATCTTCCACCACTGTGTATGTGCCCCAGTCATGGCTGAATATTTACAACAGAAGACTCACCAAGAAAAATATCTCATAATGCTTACTTTTTTGAACTGCAGAAATAGTTTGCTAAAAGGAGGGATTTCACAATTCAGTTACTGTATGCTAGAGGAGAGGAGGGAGAGAGACTTGTATCAGGGAGTTACCAAACTGGCTTTTCCATCCGTTTCAATTTTCTCTTGGCATAAAGAGTGGCCATTTCAGTTGCTGGCAAAAAAACTTTTACATGCAATATGTGTAAGTAGTATGAAATTTAAGTGGTTTGTGATTCACCTAAATGAAAGATGCTGCAGAGATGCGAAATCACCGTCTTCATTATGAAAAAGGATCATTACATTGCAAACAGCACGAATCAAAAGAATAGCTCAAAAGACTGCCTGTTGGCATCTGATAGAAGTTCTTCGGATAGTCCCACAGTAAATAGGACAAATAGACCTACTATACTGTAGCAGAGATTTGCTGCTCTGTGCTTAATATTTCCACTTGATTGTTACTTTCTCTCCATGATGAGACATCTGTCTATAGGGGTGCTACACATTTTTTGTTAACTTCTGCAGGTTTGGACGTTTCTTTATACATGTTGATCTAAACCAGCAGGGAAATATATGTGCCATCTAGTCCATCCTCTACCCTAGGGCAGCTTTTCATTATTTTTCAACAAATCTTCTCATCATTTAATCTGATCTATATAATATAATCTTGGAGACCAGTGAAGGCAGCCCCTGAGCTGTAAACCCTGAATATCTAGAGACTCCTCGGGAGTGTTGAGGACCACCAGGAGGCTCCAAAATAATTTCATCTTGCTGTAAAAATGGACAGAATATAATCTTAGAACTAGAAACATTGAGTATCACATATAACTTAGGACAAAGATACTGAAGGGAAGTCAAACTTTTCATATTCATTTAATCAATTTTTACAATGGTCAGTTACCATTGTGTCTAGTCTCAGTCAAAAGACAGTCATCAATTATGAAAAATGTATCTCACTTAAAGGTCAGATATCAAGTGTATGTGTTAATTTGCAGACTCAAAGCTCAGTAAACTACCAAGTGCACTACAAAGTGCAAGAGAAATTTCACACTGAAACATGAGTTACCAAAGAAGGGAAGGGAATCTTGCCTTTAGTTATGGAAAATACCTATTTACTGCTAAATAGATGAGATACTACCTACTTTCAACACAGAGACATTTCACATAGTAAAAAGAGTGAAATGATGCTTTTGTTAATCAAAAGGGTTGGATGGATCATTTCCTGGACAAGGCTGCTCCAGTATCAATTTCGGGGTGAAAGACTAACTCTTCCTGGTTCTCCTGGAAGACTGCAAAGGAGAAACTGCCTACAAAAGGTAACTTGTTCCACCAGAAACATAGACTAATGAAAGGCAGGCGTAGAAATCTCTCCTGTGTTCTCTCTGGTGTTCATTAAAATATTAGAGGTTATTGCAATTCTTAAAAACAGTAATTCATGGGTTATCAAGGAAGCAAGCCAAGGAGACTTGCTATTTCCTGAATCTTCTGCATGTCTCCAAGAGAACTGTCTTCCCCAGACTTGTCTTTTCTCTCACGACAGGACCTGAAGCCTTCAGGGAAGAAGTGGGCATGCTGAGCTCCAACTTCTGTGCATACCTTTTGCAATACTGTGAGAGTGTATTTGCATTTGCCTCATGGAGAAAAGGTTGTATCAGTTCCCAAGTTCTCAAAGGATATGTAAAAAATATTTTTTCAATAGTTATATTTTGCTGTTTTCATGCCTGAAAGTAACTGGTTTAGTTGTTATCAGAAAATTATATACTTTCTACGGAATAGATTATATAGCCCAAATTCAGTGTTTTCCTCGATCCTTATTTTACTTAAAGCAGCTTTGAAATATTGAATAGGTTAAAATATGTGAAACTAATATATTGCACATTCACCGAAGCAGTTAAGAATTTGCTTTAAANCCAGCCGAAACCAGGACAGTATGGTTTATTTATGTTTAATACTAGGCACAACCACGAACACAGCCCCTGTCATCTAAACAAAACGACTGCCAAATACAAGTCCACTGAAGTCACAACACAATATACTATATGAAATAATTAAGACAGAAAAACTAATCTGCGTAGGTGACTTTTCTGAATGTTCTTGGCTTTCATGTACTCAGAAAAAAATTGATCATCTGTGTACAACAGAAACATCTATTGATCAGCTGTAACAAAAAAACCCCAATTGATTTATCCTTATTTTTACAATGTCCGAAAGCTTGCCAAAAACCAGTGCTTTATAGAACAAACAGTAAGGCATACTCCATGTTTGGAAGACTTATCTTCCTCTTTTGTTATTGACTGGAGGGTTAGTTAATTTGGCTTATTTGAACTGTCTGATTTTGTTTTGATGGTGCTTTTCAGATGTTGCTGTTAAAAGAATATCTTTAGCAATTGGATAAAATTTGAAAAGAAAAAGGGATAAAGAAGGGAATCAAACTAGTAACAGATTTTTCAAGAAGGGGTTAACAATAGTGACCTTTTCGAAAGGCTAAAATCAGAGGTTAGCCAAGGAAATTAAAAGACAATATTTTTCAAAATAACAAAAGAAATTCTTTTTTGTAATAGGAAAAGGAATCTGAGAAGCTCAGTTTAGATATTAGGAGTTTAATATTATTTCAGAGGGTGAGATATTTGGATAAGCAACAGGAATCCCATAGTAAATTTCTTAGATTGTAAAAGATGTACTAACCAGTGCTTATATTCACGTGCAGATTACCAAAGAATTAGAATTAGGAAGCATCTCTGCCCTGTGGATGTGACTTCATATCCTTTCCTCTGAAACATGTTGGTAAGTTTCCTACAAAGCAAATATCCTAATCAAGATCTAATTTAAGGCCAATTTTAGTAGAAAGTTTTAACATACATAGGTGAACGGGCATCTGCCTTGGAAATCACTGTCAGAACAGAGCTATTAAACTGAATAAATCACTGTTTTGATCCAGCATAGCCTTATGCTTGTAATCTTCTCACTGTTACTGATATGATGATCACATTCCTACAACATGAGACTGGATTTTACATTAGCTCACCTGCCACACAGCTAATGCTGAAAAGTGTAGTTTTATTGGAACTCTACACTATTGGAACCACAACAGATTCATTTCTGTTTTAAGATACCAATATTAATAGCGCTGCTAATGGTATGTTAATTTCAAGGATTGGCTGTTATGTAAAGGGGAACACTTAGCTGAAGCAACAACAGTCCATAAATCCTTTAAAAAATATTTTCTACTCTTTGAATAGAAAAGCCCAAGTTCAGGTTATCCTGTTGAGAGTGAGAAAGATTTTACAGTTAGCACCAACAATTAAATCCAATCTCTGAATATGTACTGTGGCTCTCCACTGTTACATTTACAGCCTGATCTTTACAAGTGAAACAGCTTTGCCTGTGTCCGCTATAAGGAGTTCTGAGGAAGGGCGCAGGAAGCGTCTTTTCCTATCTGTACCATGGGCAAGTATGGTGTTTCTGCATAGGGCCTCCTTAGTCACCAAGCTCCATGTCTGTTTATAAGTACTACATGTGTTAGTCACTTACTAGAATTCATGGACGTCTTCATTTTCCTCATCCCATCCAAATCTTTCCCCTTGCTGCCCCTTGTCTTCAGAATCACCACGGTAATACAGCGTTCTTCTTTTCACTTAAGGCTGTGTTAGAACCTCTGTCCCCAAAGGTAAATGAAATGGTGACACTGTCATTGGCTTTCAGGGGAACAGGGTCTCACCTGTGTGGTCTTATCTGAGAGATGCAAACACTGGTTCACAGCATCGTTCTATCACCCATCTCCTCTGTTTGAAGTGGACTTTTAAAAATCCTCCTTGTTGACCTTTTCATTGAAGCTGTAGGGTTCAAAAGGTAGGATAAACAAAGTCCTCAGGCTATGCTCTGATTCTCAGAATTTGAACACTAGGGCTCATTTACAAAAGGTTTCTGTTACAGCACCTTATTTTTAGGCACCTTGGTAATTAATACCATGGCTCCTGAGATAGGCTGTCTATGAAATGTATGGAGAGAATGCTGTGAACCGAGAATACTGTAGAATATAAGGGCATAGTGGTGCACCAAAGCTGGAAAGCAACTGCCTAAAGCAGTGAATACAAAATGCTGACCCCCACTAGGGCTTAAGTTCCTTACTGAAGGTTTACTGTGTGACGTCTATGTATCGTGAAGCTCCATGGTCCTATTTACAGTATTTATGTAAGAACTTGTCTTAGACCGTGACGCAACAGAAGGATCTCAACTTCAATATTCCTGCTGGTAGGTCTCACCACTAGGCTATAATGTCACTCTTGTACCTTCTCTTTTTTCTAGTCCAACAAATAGTGAGGTAGATGGAAGCCTGCAATAACAGGGACAGAGCAGCCCAATAGCTGCTGTTGGTAATGGCTGTGACATTTAATCTGCAGGTAGGTTCAAGGCTTCTCTACAGTCTTTGGGGAAGAATAACTGCTGACCTGCAAAGGGGACAGAAGCTATAGTAACCTCTCTTCTTTAAACCATGTATTGTGCAGGAGTTTACCCTGTAGTTCTAGGAATTAGTCTCTGTAGAGAAATATCAACATACTTAGCAGTGTCAAGGCTCACACATATATTTGGGCTTTAAATAAACAAATAAACCCACATCTTTTAATAAGTCCTTTTTAATAAGGGCCTATTGGCTTCAGCTAACTCTAGGATGAAGTAGTAAATTTTGATGATATAAAATCTCAATTTGTATGCCAAAAGGATAGTTATGCTGTCTAACCCCAAAACCACAAACAATTTGGAAAACTCCATTTAACTCCTCTGTGCTAGGATAAATGTAATCTGCAGAGAAAGTCAATATAATGAAGTGGTGTTTGCAGAAAAGCAGAAAGAGTCTGAAATTTTTTTAGGGCATTGAAATGATGGAAATTACAATTCTAGTTATACTTTCTTTCTGCTTATCATGAGATCATTTTGTGAAAATACCTACTAGGGGAATTAGCTTTACGAGTGTGCAGTGACTAATATGAAGACAGTCCCTGCTTTGGAAAGGAAATCTCCAAGAAGACACACAACACACACTCCCTACACCACCTCCCAAAAAAATCGGTAGCAGAAGTTAAGATAATGGAAGTATTTAAGATTTACTTTTCTCAATTTACAGAAATTGGTTTCAATCCCATTACACTTGCTCTCACGGTGCGATTTGCCTGTTGGCTGATGTAACGTTGGGTCCCAGCAGAACATCACTGCCCGTCCCCACTGTACTGCCGCTTGCGGCACCCGCTGGGGAAACCACTGCAGGGCATGCAATGGCAGAACACATTTCTGCTGATGTGTTCATAGGACAGATCAGTGCTTTGTTTAGAAAAAAAACCCAACAAACCAGGTCCCTACAGGTAAGGCAATAACATTCATAAATACTAGACATATACACATGGATGGAGATGAGGAAATGGTGCTGAGAGCTGCCAGGCGGGTGGAAGCACAGATTTTGGCTCTAAAGCAGCGAGCAGTAGTCACTCTGTAGTTAAAGTGGCACTAAAATTTGATTTTATCTTTATAACAGCTGACTTTGTGAATGTTAAATGTCATTGTGACTCAATCAACTTAGTTATACACTTTTAAAAAATCCTCAAACATTTTGGAGAGTCCATAGAAATACCTGCTGTTACTGAAAATTTGCCCCTTGTTTGCTTAAACTCTTCTAATTTCAATATCTTTTCAGCTTGCACCTGCTGGTGTAGGACTTCACACTTTTGAAATTTTATATGTTGTAGTGGGAGCAGTAAACTGGTTTGACTTATGGTCTTGGGAGGTGAAAAGAGAAAATAATTCTGACTGTAAATCTGGTCTATTTTCTTTTCTATGTTTAGTTCCTCTTTTGAAGATTAAACACTTCATTTTGAGGAAATTGTTCTGTATCTTTGTGGAGCTCTAGGTCATATATCCCGACTGGAAGGTTTCCTGGATGAGCTAAATACTGTTTGGTCTGTTGACTTATTACATTGTATAAGCAGGGCTGTAATAACCCAATGGCTGAGTCCTGTTTTAGCCTCTTTTAAATCAGTTTATAGTGTGGCTTTATGAAGTCTAGTGGTAAAAGGGAGGGGGCAGTGCAGGGTTTCTTTTGGTAATATTAATTCCTGCTTCTTCTGACTTCAACTCTTCTTTGAGAGTGGGACAATCATGGAATCCTCCTCCCTCCCCTGCCATCTTTTCTCCTTCATACCAGAAATGTGGCTCCTATAAAGGCTTTGTTTAGAGTAACACAAGAGAGGAGACAAAGATGGAGCTAAATCAGTAACTAAATTCAGATTCGTTTGTTATATGTGGTTCTGATTTAAATATAGAAAATTAAACGATGGATAAATAGCTTACCTGGCATTCATTACTGATGAAATTGCCTTTGGATATACAAGCACTCATACCTCTGTGTGTGTGTGTGTACATAAATATAAGTATATATTTACATATGAAAAAATATCAGGAACATAAATTTGGCTAAACAGCTCTTTCTGTTGTCAGATTGGACTCTGTTTTAACTTTTTGTTTTGACTTTAGCAGTAGGGGAAAAACACAAAAGAAGGTGGGGAAAAAGGCAACTTGATGGATGTCAGTTTGTAAGATTCAATTTCAAAACTATTGTAAACTGTTAGCTTACCAAGGGGGTTTAAAAATGTAAGATGTTTGGGTGATAGGACCTATTATCTACAGCCATATCTTACTATTGTAGAGTTTTTTTGAAACATGAGTTATTTGCTAGTCCAAACATACTGCTTTGAATGAATAATTAAGTTCATTAAAGAAGAAAGTGAAATGCAGTTTAATGTAGAAAACATAAGGGAAATTATATTTAATTCATAACTGGAATCTTTATAGACTCTGTCATGCCACTATGGCTACCACTACAGTTTTGTGCATTAAGTATAACGCTGGGTATAAAACTTAGTATTGGCATGTGACAAATGAAAATGAAAATATGTTATTAGTTACATTGTGATAAATCTACCATAAACATATAGTACTCTCTATGCATAACGGTGAGACTAGTTTGAACATTTTTATGAGAAAAAGATATCTGAAAATACATTTAAAAATATTAAAATGTTTCTTCTGTGTCATGATTGTACATGTCTAAAAGTGCAATATTTCAAGGTTTTTAATTCTTTGTTCCCTCTCATTTCATGTGAAGTTTGTTGCCAAATTCAACTGTGGTCAAATAGGAAACACAATAATGTATTCCCAGGTGGAGCACTATTGTATGCGAAGACGGAATTGGCTTGGAAAGTTAAGCCAAGCCCTGGAGCAAACTAAAACAACAACTAGAAAAATGCACTAAAATAAAACATATGGTAGTTTTTGAGCACTATTAGGGTAGGATTCATGTTCCATACAGGAACTGAGCAGCTAACATCTCATTCCTTAAGTTGTGCCATTCCCTCTACCCTCAGCTGTGGCACCTACCTTGTATCTCAAAGTGGAGTCAGCTGCATTCGTGTACTAGCAGTTCCCTTCCTGTGCAAAGTGCCCATCTTGCCATGCACAGGAGTCACACCTTCTCTTCTCCCCCTGCCTCCATTAACTTCATCATCCAGGTCCTGTGGTCATTCATGTCCCCATGCCAATCATCTAATGTCAGCCCGTGCTTGCTACGAAGCTTTCTGCGGGATCAGACCGTAAAGTGCCTGTGCAGGCTGCGCAGGACACAGGTGCATCAAGCAGAGCTGAGGATCACAGGCGAGTGATAGTCTGAGTCTTTGTGTCTCCACATGAGTGGAGAATGGGCATAGAGAGGCAGACAGGTTAGCAATCAGAATTTAGATGACATTAGCATATTCATCAGGAGAGATTAAACAGTGATAGGATTTGGTGGAAACATTAATGTGAAGTTATGGAGTAGGCAAGTGACAATGCTGCATCCAAGTTTACTCTTTAGTGCTGCAGCCTCCACTGCCATGCTGTGTCTAAAGGTTGAAGCAGAAAGCACAAACGCGCGTACACTCCTCCTTAAAATTCTGACTTACTTAACCTCGTTTATAAAGTAAATGTTGTTATTTTTGTATATGATTTTTGAGACTAGCGTGGCAAAATGTGATAAGTGGCAAATCAAAAAAAGCAGTTCTCTTTCTCCTCTCAAAGATAAGTTAAGGACTTCTGGCATGTAGATAGTAGCGACGAGCAGCACGGTGTCCTTGTCTGTGGGTAATATTTCCTATCTCTTTTTCTTTTGTCCTCATTATCAGAAGAGCTGTTGCTGTTATTTTTATCTCCTTTGTACTTTTATCATGTACAGGCTGTTTCCCACTCTTTGGATATTTGTTCTTTGGTCTCTCTGTTGTGCCCTAAAACCAGGTCTGCCCAGCTCTCTATGTTACATTTCTGTTGTGACTTGTAAGTGAGATTTATGTTTCTGCTTAAAGCCTTGGGGGCCTGGCTGTCATCCTGTGCTGGCAATCTTGGGGAGTCTTTGCAACAACATGCTGGACAGACGTACAAGAACCAGGTAAGAACCTGAATTCAGCCACGCTGAGAGGTGTGAAGAAGCGGAAGGTGAATGAAGAGAGGAAAAATGTGGTAATGGTGGAAGTAGGCTGGAGAAATATTTGGGCAAGAACCCATGAGGTTTGGTCCAACTCGTGCTATGGCATGCCAAGGCCTGAACAGATGGTAAGGGCAAAGGAGGCTGAAAAGACACATGCTGTGTCTTCTCATTCGCAGCTTCCCTGAAATTACAGCTAGGAGCTGTGTTGTTCTCTGCTGCTTCAGCACTGGTACTATGTATTTCTATGTGATCTTACCTGACTCTGGCTGATTCAGAGTGAGGTTACCAATCCTATTGCCCTCCCCTCATAAGCCATTCATAAGCCCATCTCCTTTTAACAGGCGCTTGCTCCATGGACTCCCAGAGGTCAGTCCATGCCTGCTTCCATTTCACTGACAGCTGTACCAGATTCTTCTAATCTGTATGTGATGCTCAGATTGACACGCTCCTCATTTGACTTCAGTGAAAGATTCAAGTAATGCGCCAGTGCTGCAAAGTACAGAAAGAGAGATCTTGTGGTCACCTGAAAAGTTCCTGTGTAGGGTGTGGAGAAGGAGGGAGCTGGCAGCTGGTAGCTGGCAGGGTAGGTAAAGAAGAGCCCTCTACTGCTGATCTTATATTGCAGTGTCTCTGATGTGGAGTGAGTTCAGCCTCTGGTGGTCTGTGTTCAACCTATGGCCATTTTTTTCTCTTCCATTGTGCTTGATAGCTGGGACAGAATAAAAGTGTGGCTGCAGTAATGTAGACATCAGAGGGATCCTCAGTCTTCTATTCTCTGTGCAGTTCTTTGGTGCTTCCCAGGGGGGTCACCTTTGAGCATGGTGTGTTTCTTGTCTCCCAGCTAGTGGAGGAATACCTGTCGTTTGAGGGGTGGGGAAAACTCAGGCAGCCCTGTCCGTAAATGTCTGTGGAAAACCAGGCAGTGCCCCTTGCTATAAGCACCCAGAGAGAGACTCATCTGCTGTGGCAAAGAGCAGTTCCCTTCCCAGCTGAAAGGGACTTCAGCCATCTGCCCAAACTGGTGAGGATCCCCTCTGAAATGTTCTTGGAGCAGGCTGCTAGAAAAAGCATTTTGCTCTGCAGCCTCATCTGCATCTTCAAGAGTAAGAGTGAAATGACTTGTCTTCCTCTCAGAGGAGGAGAGCACAGGCTTTGGAGAGAAAGGGAGCTTGGACTGGCAACAGGGAACAGTTTTTTTTGTTGAGTCTTGTTTGTTTGTGCAAAATGAGCAGAGCAACGGCCATGTTTGGGAAAACCATCTGTGCTCTAAATACAATCTCTGCTGTTCACGTTCTGCAAGGCTGCACAAAGGACGGGCCAGACAGCCCGTGCTTCTTTCTCTGCTTCTTCCTCACACGTTGTGCAAAAGCAGAACCCAGTAGCAGCGCTCGGCCGTGCAACATGGTGGCTGCTCCAGACGTGAGGGTGGTGCCTTGGTTCACTTGCAGCGTATATCCTTATTCATCTTGCACTCTGCCGGTGGCTTGCAATATCCATCCTGTTTCGGTCTAGCTGCCTTGAAATTTTCTGGCCTATACTGATTTCTGGCTATGTTAGGGACCTTCCTCAGCTGGCTGGCTGTTGAACAAATATCTAGTCATATATTTAATTTGTTGGTACTATTTGTCTGAAATTTAAGATATTAACCTAATAATTTATCTTTTTAATGCTGATAAGCATGTGTTATGAGCTCCTGACTGTCTGATAGTTCTGTAGATTCTGAGATATTAGAAACAAACCAACTCGAAATAGTATTATTTAAGCTCTAGAGATAAAATTGCACACATCAATTTCAGACGCAAAAATCTTTTATCTAAATACTGACTCTAAAACTACTTAAATGGGGTTTCTATGGAAATTAAGGGATTGAAAAGGACTGCAGTAGGATAAAAAGTATATTTATGTTGTTAATATTGCTCTAATATACATGTCCTGAGGAAGAAAAAAAAGGAATCTGCATGAATCCGTCACCACGCGCAATCAGGTAATTATCCTGAGAGTATGCTATCAGTTTGGTTTTTGTGAGGCTTTTGTTAAGGGAATTTTTTTTCCCTATAAGAGTCACAATATCGATTTCATACTCATACATTCTGGAGTGTTCTCTACAACTAAAGAGAGGACTCAGACTCAAAGAAGTCACAAAAGAAAATTTCTGAAAGTTATTTAAATAATAGTTTTTTAAGCATGAATGCCAACCCAGAAATACAATGCAATATTAACTTTTCTCTGATAGGAAGAAATGGCACATGTTCAATAACTGGAAATGACTATGTCTTATAAAGTTCAAAACTGATAAAAACGGAGGAATAGGAGAACAGTTGTGTATATAATACCCTACTCATCTGGTTAGGAATGCAGATGAAGTGATCACTGAGATTTGTTCAAAATTAAATGCTAATTAACCATGGACTGTGAAAACAGAAGGCTTTTTTTTTTTTCTTAATTTTTTTAGTAGGCTGGCACCTGTGTCTATGAAAAAATAGGTTTTTTTTCCTCAGGGTTCCAAGTCTCTACTCAATATTTACAGATGCCAGAAAGTCTGTGCTTTCTAACTGAGTAATACTCATAATTTAAATATTTTCCTCCACCACTGACTTTTCTCACCTACGCTGTCTCCAACTAAATCTAGCTTCTTTTTCAATTATTATTAATATTTTATTTCTTTAGGAAGGGACTAGCTGACATTAAGTCATTAATTAAATAACAGGAAACTAAAGGACTGATTTTCCCCATGTATGTGTTATGTATGTATTATTTTTATGCATGTACGCTGGTTATTCAGAAGTTCATGAACTATCAAGACCTTGGATCCTATTTAATAAGAATCTTTTGGTGATTCTACTAACACAAGTAAGTACCTTGTTTCCCATACACACACATTCATGATATTCATGCTCATGTTCAGACTGTTAAAATGCTTCTTAGTTCAGTTAAGTGTAAGGGAACCAGCAGTTATTCCACAGGCATCCAGAAAACCTGAATTTTGCTAACTGCCTGATTGCACATATTCACTGATTCCAAGCATGGACCACTTGCAAGCAACAGAGGGCTTTGGCATTGTTTTGAGTAGGAAAAGATTTATAGCCTTTGCTGGAAAGCAGTAAACCGCTTGATGGTAATTAACTACCACAGAGACATGTTTAGATATAGAGACAAAAATATTGTCTCCTACCTTCTCATTAATTGCTCAGAATATCTGACCCGTGGGACTTTTGTTAAGAACATGTGTATTTAAGGAAAAGTATTTGTCTCCTTTTTGGAAATGCTAAATGTTTAAATAGCAGTGTTATGAATATGTTGTTTTGTTTAAAGCACAAAGCACCAGATCACAAATCTGTTTTTAATTGCATATATATAACTGCTAAAGGCTTTGTAGGTGTTACAGTGAATTTACTGAAGGCAGAATTGCCTGTTTAGCCACGGCAATTAGAGGCCCAATCTTTCACCAGTGGATTTCTGGTACAATTTCTTTTTCAATGTTCTATTTTTTACCAGGAACATTGGGCTGTGTTGAAAGAACAAATTGTTTTCTTTTTCTGGTGCCTTCATCATGGCCACAAAATGCATGGATCCAGGAAAGGCATCACTGTATTAACTTACCTCAGATGTTACAACAGACAAAAAAAGAAGAGGATTTATTTATTTAACTTCAAGTGTTGAAACTTGGAAAAGAAAAAAGGCTAAGTTTCTGCAAAGCAGAGTAATGTAGAAAGACACACAGATAAATACAGCGATGTGTGGGTGTATGTACATATTATCTCCTTTGCATCATCTTTTGGATATTTTCCTGCTGACACCTTTTCTGATCACGAAGCTTGGTTCACCCACTTCAACACTGTCAGGCTCTAACCTTGCAGAGAGACTGGAGAGCAAGTCAGGACCAGGCCCTGCCTGAGCCAAACCAGAGGTGCAGACCCAGTGAAACGCCTGTCAGCCGAAACTCCAGCCCCGCTTATGCCACTGCAATACATCAACTTTATTGTCTGCTGGGGAGGTTTTCAGAATGTATTGCTTTTGGATATGGAGATCCAGCCTCACTGCAGCTGTTTGGTTTTCATTTGTCATCCATGTATTGGGACGTTTTAAGATCTTGTGCTTTCAGTCTTGTTTTTTGCTTTCTTTGCTTCTTTTTTTTCCTTGTTCCATGTTCATCTTTAGTCCCCCTGTAATCCTGTGAAGCCTAACCCACAAAAAAAAATAGTTTGTAGCTCTCTCTCATTGGGTCTATGTTTCTCACAAAATATTTTGAAGGGATAAGTGCTTTTTCTTTAGAATGGGTGCCTGATGTTTTTTTCTCCCAGATGGTAAGTAATTGGAGTTGGCTGTAGGAGAACTGCTCCATTTTGTGATACCTTCTGAGGTTTAAAAAATTCTTTTTGTTCTGCCTTGGAGTGAAATCAGAATCTCCAGAATGTTTTGCAGAAAAAATTGTGCTGGAACATCTTTTTTCTAACAAACAAATCAGGTTTTCACTCAGTCTTATATTCATAGAGGAATTTGGAAAACTTCAGCTAGAAACTATTTAAATCTATGTTGAAATGTATGTACTTTCTGGCCTTTAAGAAACAGCATGTTTTAATGAAAAAGATTCTGTACTAAATTTTGGCCAGCTCTGAGCAATGTCTCATGAACAATACCATAAAGAGTGTACTGCTTCAGAAGACAAATATCTTAATTTCTGTATGGAAGCAGCAGCTCTGTATAACTCTCTGGGAATAGATTTTTAAAAGAATAATAAAAACCCAATATTAAAAATCTTCAGTTCCAACTGTTAAATGAAAGAGAAAATCAGAGGAAAATGGTTAAACCAGAATACCTTTAAAGAAATTTTCCCCCCAGAAAGAAGACATTCAATGCTGGAAGAATAAAATTATGTTAAGTCCCATAGAGGAGGAAGCCTTGGATCAGGGAAAAAGATTAAAAAGTTTCCTTCAAAAATGAAGATATCTTTACAGGTTCTTTAGTGACCAACAATGGTGAGGAAGTTAATTTCAAATGTCATTTGAAAGACAAAACAATGTACCAGCTGATCACACTGACATCATATTGAATGAAGAAAGTACAGTACAGTGGAATGCAATAATAGCATTTTTCTAAGATGTTAGCCACAGGCCTGCGGAAGAATACCGTTATTAATCACCAACCATTCCTTGCAAGAAGTAGTGTTACAATAAGAACTAGGCAACCTTAGTTGTACACCATGTACTGTATTCATGTGTTATTTTGGAGTATACCATTTAGCAAGATTTTGGCTGTTTGATCTGAAACTAGGCAGGCTATGAAAGTATTTTTAAAATATTCAGCTATGTCAGAGAAGCATGATATAGAGAAATGCCTTTCTATCCAAAAAGGATTCTCTGAGATACAGTGATTTGGAGAAGTGGTGTGAAATTTGTCAGACAATGGCCTTGCAAAGACAATCCAGGCCACAAAACCCTGAGTTAGAGTTGATTTTGCCTACAAGACAATGGTTAGACCTTTGCAGCTGAATTCTCCAAAGATAATGATATATGGGATTACCTCTGGAAAACTCATGGTGAATACTTCTGTATAAGGAGAAGGGCTCAAATACCATGCATGGAGAGTGGCCACCAGGACTAAACAGAATACTTAATAGCTGCTCACTGTGTGAGTATTATCCATGGAGTGCACTAAGGAATGAAAAGAAGTCTTAGGGGGAAAAGTAGTATGATAATGTAAATAAAGACCACAACAGTACATAAACAGAAAAGGAACCAGATCTGCACAGAACAGTCATCCTTAAAACTGAATTTTTTGAGTATAGGTTTTTTTTTTTCCATTTTAATACTTTTGTTCAATGTCCTTTTTCCATGACCCTTTACTCTTGCCAGTACTGTCAGTGAGCTCAGCTTGATTAATAGTTGCATAAGTTGGACTTTCCTTTGGTGGAGATAGGGGGATTCTTCTTCCCAGCAAGAGAAATCCATGCTGTGAGCTATCTTTTCACATGCTGTTTTTGTCCCCTTACCCTTCCGCCAAAAGTGCAAAATCAACACTTTTGCTACCTGCCAAAAGATGAACTCACTGTGTCATTGTGTGATATAAAGGAGAGAGGAGATGATATCCAGCTGCAATCAGCATGTATTTGCAATTAGTAATATTCTATTACAGAGGAAGTTGTCAGCCTTAATTTAATTTTAACTTTTTTAAAAAAGCAGGGATTTTATTGTGATAGCAAATGTGGCTCCATGGCTTGCAAGACTTGGGTGAAGTTCTTGGTGAGAATAAAGGAAAGGAACACATGGAAAATGCTCCAAGTTTTATTTTACTTAGTTCATGTAAAAATGTATACATGTAAAACAAAGGCAGGGAAACAATGCTTCATAGCACAGAAAGCCATCTTGACAGGGGATGGATAGACAAAGTCATTACCCTACTAGAATTATTAGCAGCTGAAAACATGCAGCCCTTAATCCTGCACCTGAAGCTGGATGGAGGAATTATCTGTGTTTCATGGGGGAAAAAAAAGGTTATTTCTTTTCATATTTTGGCTACCATGGCTTCAATTTGATAAAATGGAAAGCCATAGCCGGTGGCATTTACTTTAACATTTACTTTACCAACACGCAGAGGCACTACAGTCCTGATTCAGGTAAAACTCTGGGGCATATGGTTAAAACCAGTTGTGTTCTGAAAAATATTTCAGCAACTGTAAGTAGCTTGTAAAGTCCTGCTGAAGTCACTGGAATTTGAGCATGTGCTTACAGTTAAAGTAAAAGATATCGATATCTGCATGAGGACTTTGCTAAGGAAAGGCCTACCTTATGCGTGCTACAAATATGCCTTTTTCTCTAGTCCTCCCCATGTCTGTGGTATGACACTTTTTTCACTTATTTATTACAATTTTTCAGGATCGATGAAAACATTTTACAAGGACAAATTTGGATAACAGCTGGAGGCAGATTGTTTTGGGATCTGAGACTCAAATTGGCTGAGGTACTAAATAACAAATGGTTGTAATCTGTGAGATACTAAAGGCTTGCCTTATTAAAATCCCCCACATTGGCACTGATTTGATAAACACCTTTGTTGGGATACATCACACAGCATATTAAAAAAACTGTTAATGAAAAATGAATATTGTAGTGTCTTTTTGGCAGGCTGAATCAATATGCTCTTTTTAATAATTCAGTTTATTACTCAAAATATCATTTTCCCCCTAGAACAGAAAATAAGAACATGACATAATTACCTTTTTCCTTTCCTAGCAACACACTTCTTTTTACTGCTACCTACCCTCCCCCAGTTTTTCTGAAGCCATGTTAATCTATAATGATTCAAAAAAGGCTTGTTTTTTGACATGAAGAAAAGTCTATTGTTTTCTGAAGAACAGCAGGTCTGAAAGATTGACCTTCATTTTTTAGACCTTTTGCCAGCTGGGGTTAAACCACGACTCTGTGGAAGATCAGAACCAATAAATTTAAGAAGCTTCCTGTGTCCCCTGCATTTAGGGGAAAATGAACATCTGATTTGACTTGTAGCCCATTTCCCTTGTTAAGAGGTCAGATAAATCGTGAATAGCATTGATAATGTATTGCCCCCTGACTCTGACAGGTTGTCATGTAGTGAATAATTCTATTTCCCTGGCCATTTTTTTTTTCTGGTTATTTCTGTCCAGGCAGCCTATTGCAGTATAACATTTCCTGTATATTTGTTTATTTTGCTTTGCTCTTTGTGATCAGGATATCTTCCTAGGAGAAGCTCTCTGGAAACCAGAGAAAGGTAAAAGAATTGTACTGTCTGGGGTATTCCATTTGTTGGTTTGCATCTTATTTTTCTAAATAAGCAGCTATCACATTAGATTTATATTTAGCTTGGTTTCCTAAGGAGGGGGTTTGCTGGCTCTTGTTCCTGAAACTTGGGGAACCTGAGAAGAAATTGGAGATGCTGCTGGGTGGGGCAAGGAGCAGAAGAGATGACTGAGTTACTGTATAGGATGGAGACCTATGCAGTATGGGGAGAAGCTGCATTATTGTGATAGCAGAGACAATTTAGGTGGCATAAGACTAAATTTGTAGGAAACAGAGCGTATTAGCTGGCATGAGAAGTCTCTTTTCCTCCCCTCTTCGGGCTGCTCTACCTTTAGTTCTGAAATGATACTGTGAGTTTCAATACATCAGGAGATGGAAATGATGGTGGATTGAGTTGTCCCTATTATTTGTATTTAAAATATTGAAATTGTTTTCTTAGTGAGTTCATGTATTGTACTTCAAGACATCTCAGACTGTATAAGAAAATTACAGAGCATGAGCCTGAGATTCTCTGCTTACTCACTAACTGTGAAAGTGTGTTTACATTAGTTATCTAATACTAGATAGCCAAAGTATCTAAAATTGAGCTTGTCATGAGGTGTTGAACTCCCTTTGCATTCAGTATGAGCCTCCTGCTAATCATTCTGAAGACTGGGCCATGTATTTCAGCTGTCAAGCTGTAGGCGTTCAGCTCCAAAACCTGTGGCCTCACTGTCTCAGCTTTCAAAAATGAGGCATGATGGAAGTGTTTTTCCCTGGTGATACAAAGCACAAGGTGTCTTTAATACGTATTTAGGTGCATTCAGAGGAAAGCTGCTGAAGAAATAACAAGTATTGTTTTTTGTACTAAAGAACAGAAATCAGAGTTTTGCAGAATTTTTTCCTTTAAGCTAAGGGAACAATACTGGAAATCAGATACATTAGCAGCATGTTCTTGGTCTTTCAGCTGGAAGGAGTACCTCACTAAAAAATAAAAGAAGATGTTTTTATTTTAAAATTTTCTCATTAAAACAACTTGTAGGATTCATAACTGTAAGACGTGAACTGACCTTAAACATTACCAGCAAAGGATTGTTCAGAATGTTTTCCATTTTTAGGTATTGACTGAGCTCACTTTCTGTTGTGCTGAAGGAGAGCAATGTGGCCTCTGAATGCTTCAGACTGTCAGCATTTAAGGAGTTACATCAATAGTACTGGGTTTCTATATGATTTCCTAGTTGTCTCTTCTTTGCTTTGGGGTAAATGGGAAGAACAGGCATGCAGTGTTACAACAATTTTATCTGATGATGGATGCACTTTCAACAGATTGGAAGAGAAGTGCTAGAGAGTGCTCCAGACATGGCTGTCTGCTTAAAAATTACATAAGCCCCATTAATAGTCCATTGCTCCTGACCTATTCAAGCCCATAATCATCATCCATTTTATTATATACCTCTCTCTCTAACACAAAGACACTACTATTCTTCTAAGTGGAAATAACATCTTATTTACATAGTTCAGATATTAGAAAAGCCAGCCTACTTTTCCACAATTTAACAGCTTAAAGAGAGAGGAGTTGTATAAAAAGGTGTGAAGATATAATTTGTCACCCCCAAACATGTAAGAAAAGTTGATAATCAATGGCAATTTCTCTCTTACTTTCTAGAAACAAAGTTTTGTAAACAATAAAGCATGCAAGAGATAAAAAGAGCAAACTTCGCCCTAATGAATACGGGCAAAAAATACAGAACTTTGGAGAGACTGACTTCTCCCTGTGTATTGAGGTTGACACCTGCCACAGGAACTAACAAACTCAAGAGAATTTCAGGCCTTTTTCAGCTAACAACTTGAAGCCCTATGTCTAATTTGCATAGAAATTACAGAATGCTAGGGACTATAATTACCATTGCATTTTCCTTTAATGCAGATGTGCCTTACAAAGGCAAATAGGGATCATTTAGTAGGCTTTTACAAACCTCAGTGAAGAGTCTCTCAGCCTTATCTGTGACCTTAGGCAGGGAAGGGAGAGCTGTCACCCTACATTTCCTGTAGACCATAAATACCTTGTATTTTCACATTTCTCAAGGTGTGTCAGTGGAAGTGTGTAATTTTGGGATCAGAAAAGAATGCAAAAAGGTATAAAGCCTGAATAGCATTTCTCTTAGCAACCACAAACTCAAGAGCAAACTATGTTTTTAAGTACCTTTTAAGTACCCTACGTTTACTGTTAGCTGTTTTAAGTTAGTTTATTAACAGCAATATGCCAGTGTTTTTAAGGGGGTGATGGTAGCAACATTACCTTTTGATGGGTGAAACTGAAGATACTAAGGTAGGCATGAAGCTTTACTAGTTGGTGTATGTGAACTACATGTATTATCTTCCATTTTCTCTTTACATATATGTATTATTATGCATATATATTGAGGGAAGGAGAAAATCTGTATCAGAGAGGTGTTTTTTAAGGATAGTTCTTTGAAGCTGTCCAGAATTTGAAATATAAAAAGTGTCTTGGAAAACTTTGACTTCAGGCACAGGAGATGAGAGGATAAAAGAGGTATAATGCATATAATTTAACCATGTCTGTGAAATGTATCCTCAGGATACATTTCAAAGTTGTGAATATATATGTAACAAATACAGCATCTTACAAAGCACCATCTTTTTCACACAGTGCATAATATGAATCTGAAATATGTTTCCACTGGAGGTGTTCTGGTTTTAGCTGGGATAGAGTTAATTTTCTTCCTAGTAGCTGGTATAGTGCTGTGTTTTTTTGGATTTAGGATGAGAGTAATGTTGATAATGATGTTTTTAGTTATTGCTGAGCAGTGCTTACACTAAGTCAAGGACTCCTCATCTTCTCATACTGCCCTGCCAATGAGGAGGGTAGAGGTACACAAGAAGCTGGGAGGGGGCACAGCCAGGACAGCTGACCCAAACTGACCAAAGGGACATTCTATACCATATGACGTCATGCTGAACAAACACTAGGGAGGTTGGCTGGGGGAACGGGACTGCTGCTCAGGAACTAGCTGGGCACTGGCCAGCAGGTGGTTAGAAATTGC
Organism: Pelecanoides urinatrix; assembly: GCA_013400755.1. Classification (NCBI taxonomy): domain Eukaryota; kingdom Metazoa; phylum Chordata; class Aves; order Procellariiformes; family Procellariidae; genus Pelecanoides; species Pelecanoides urinatrix. Next base: position 162,529 of record VZTQ01000889.1, on the reverse strand, counting down.
ATTATGTATCACTTATTTGGTGTATTCTTTTAAGATTATTATTATTTTCCCTTCCTTTTCTGTCCTATTAAATTTTCTTTATCTCAACCCATGAGTTTTACCTTTTTTCTGATTCGCTCCTCCACCCCACTGGGAGGGAGTGAGCGAACAGCTGTGTGGTGTTTAGCTGCCTGCAGGTTAAACCATGACAGGAGGTCATCAAAATAATACTTGTACTGGATTTGGGAAAAGGCAGACTTTCATTACCAGCAATATTACTCAGAATAAAATAAGGGAATTCAAACCTCACACTTCAGGGCATAAACTGAGAAGTCATGAAAGGTCTCACTCTGGCAATCTACAATGCTGGCTAGGTGAATGGTGTGGACAGGGGGTGTTATCTTCCTCTCCAGTATGAAGTAATCCTTTGCTGGATATAGCTAGCATACTTACTGGTTTGATTGCCACGCAAAAGCCTATGATGCAGTTGTAAATGCCTTCCAATAGTGCCTCTGACTTTCACTTCTGTGCTGTACTTTTTCATTTTGAATTATTTGCACCTCAAGCCATACTTTGTTTATTGGTCTTCATGTTTTGGCATTGTTGCACTGTAAATGATATTGATCTCTTAAGGTTTCTGAAATGATGTTACACCAAGGCTGAGTCTAACTTTTGTGCAATTTGTGTTCCTGTCATGCAGAACTGTTTCCTATCAGATTACTCTGTAACTGCAAGCAGGAGAAAAGAAAAGGCATGAAATGGAGCTGAAGAAAAATGAAGGGGAATAAAAAGGTGAGAAATGTATGAAACAGTCATGGGTTACTCCAAGTTCACAAAACCATTCGGACATTACGACAATACAGCTTTCTTGATGAGACTGCTTCATGTGCCTTCTCCTATTTTCTTTCATTTCCATGCTGAAGTAGTGACCAGTTGCTAAGTAAGCAAAGTCGAGCTCACTCAGTGTCTGGGTAAAAGATGTCTTATGCACTGTGCATGTGTTACAGTAACAGGGTAAATTTATTCTCATGAGACCTTGAGCTAGTATTAATGCAATTCGTATTGCTTATGTCAGGTGTTTTGATTTTAGATGCATTATTGAAGACTCACCACGGTCCACTGCATTTTTTAAAATTTTTTTTTTCACTTCAGAACAGAAGTTAGTCCTGCTGTTCTGACAAATTATGATTTGAAATTATACAGTTTTCAGTTTCATTTTTCTGAGCTGAACTGATTGGCATTTGTATCCATTTTCTGTCCTGAGCAGTTGTGGAATCCCTATGCATTATTTAAGCACCACTCTGTTCCCCTGCACTAATGGATGAGTGTACAGCAGAGACCAATTTAGTTCAGACATGTGTGAACTTACATTACTCAAATCTTTACTACAAATCCTTGTAGAAAAGCACTGTGAATTTTAATGTGGCTTTTACCTTCCATTATGGCAGTATGATTTACAACATTCTTTGTTTGCCAGCAGCTCCTCCATTGCAATGCAGATTCTTGAAATTAAGTATATTTGAGAAGTGGGATATGAAAAAGTAAAGGGGGGAATCAAATCAAAAGCTGATCTTCCAAAAATTTCCAGGGTTGTCACACCTAGCTTGTGCAAGCACCTTTTTTAATCTGAGAGATTGGCTTCGGTGTTGTAATCTGGCCTTGGGTATGAACATGAAATACTTTGAGGGATTTGGCTTGTGCTCACTCCAGTTAAAAGACTTTGTGAGGAAAAATGGCATAATGGCTTGATTTAAATATTATTTCCCTGCATACCACAGCTGCAGATGAAAATGTTCAGATAATAAGGAGTAATGTAGGGAGAAAGAATGACCTGTATAATAATGAGAGTTAGAATAGCTGCTTGTAACTATTTAAATTTGAGGATCATTCTAAATGCAAAAAGGAAACCTCAAATAAAACCAATCCTTTATAGCACAAATGACTCCGAAGAAATAGTTTTTACTGTAACTATGAATAATGTGTTCATAATAAAATTAATATACCTAAACCAAAAGAAAATAATCAGAAAGACACATATATCCTACATGGTCTCCCTTTTTCTCCCCGTGTACTTTGCCTGTGGCTGAGCTGTGTTCTCCAAAACAGGCACAGTCTTTATCTTTGTATTTGCATTACACCTGGCATACTGGTGGTGCTACTCAACGCAGTGTGGGTGCTTAACAGCATATGAAGGCAAACTATTCGCACTTCCAGTATCTTGTGAATTAGGAGATAGATTCCATATATTTTTGTCATCAGCTGAAAAATCTGGCAAGAGTGTGTTTCCATAATGCTATATTTTGTCGCCTCCTTCATAAGCTCCACTGTGCGGAAATAAGGATCACATTAAGGTTAAGTACATGGACACATTGTGGACTATGTGTACTGTGTGTAGAGCACTTAGAAGCCTACTTCACCCTTGGTTTCATCAGTTACATTTTTACAATATAGGTGATTTTAGTAGAGTTTTGGAAGAAATCTGGCTCTGATCTGATTATGATCACAAAACAGCTCTGCCAAGCAACAGAAATATATGTGTAGAATAGAGAGTGAAACATGTAAGGAATTGTTTAATTTCAGGAATCTTTTTATGCCCAATTTTCATCATAATTAAGGCTACTCAAAATTTTGGTGCTTGCAGAGCACCAGTGTGCAAAACCAGAAATGCTCGTGGATGTTGCTGAGGTGAATGGTAACATTTTCTTCTGTAGCTGTAAAAGTAAAGACTAAGTTTTTAATTCAGGTTTCTATTGGTGAGAGCAGATCAAATGCATTATTTACTGAAGAGCAGAGATACCAGTAGGATGGTACCTATTTACCATCTTTACCAAGAGCAGAGTACCTGTTAGGGTTTTGAAGATGCTTCCTGTGGTTTTACACGTTGAGCATTTTTTTCCTTAAGGAACATAATTTTATACTTACTCTTGGAATGTGTTTGCTCTCTATGTGGTTATGCCTATATGCATTTGCAAATAATGCTTTTTCAGTGTGAATGTAACATTTTGTTGTAGGACAACTATCAGAAAAAAATCAGAAAACCTTTTTGAGCTATTACATTTGGAATATATTCTTTCTCAAAGCTGCCTTTTCGGTTTTCTGAACCTCAGTGAAAATGAAGAGAACAACTCTGAGGTAATAAAAACTTATAGGGAGAAATGTAATAAAGCTTACAGACAAGAACCTTTTCAACAGAAGCATTAAGGAAAGTTCAAAGGATATGCAGAGTCCTGCAACAGCAGTAGGACTGCATTCAGAGAAGGCCAATAACATTTAAATCTTTTTATAAATGTGAAGGCTAAGAAACCTTCACTGGCTAAAAGTATTGCTTTGGTGATCCTGGTTAAATGAAGACATTCTGTAAAAAATAAAATCAAGGACATGAGAAAGATGAATGGTTATTACTGTGCAAAAAGTGAGACAATATACTGTTATCTACAGATGATGTTTTATTCAGGTAGCATTTGTTTTTCCTAATTTTTGATAAAATACAAATATAATTTCTAGAAGCTGTCACCCGGGAGACTTGGCTGTGCTCTGGCTATGTAAAAAAAAAA
>VZTQ01000889.1:142622-153484 GCA_013400755.1 Pelecanoides urinatrix | reverse complement strand
CCTGAGGATAACTGCTCTGACTATTAAAGACTGAGGCAAAGAACGCGTTGAGTACCTCAGCCTTATCCTCGTCCTTGGTGGCAATGTTCCCCCCAGCATCCAATAAAGGATGGACATTCTCCTTGGCTCTCCTCTTGTCATTAATATACTTGTAGAAGCTCTTCCTGTTGTCTCTCACAACAGTGGCCAGGTTGCGTTCTACCTGGGCTTTGGCCTTTCTAATTTTCTCTCTGCACGACCTAACGAGGTCCCTGTACTCGTCCTGAGTAGCCTGCCCCTTCTTCCAAAGGAGATAAACTCTCCTTTTCTTCTTGAGTCCCAGCAAGAGTTCTCTTGCGAGCAGGATAGTTGAACCAGAAGAAAAGAACATTGTATTTAATTTGATAAGAAGGTTAGTTAGTTTATTACGGCTCAAATACCAGTTTTCAATAAAAAGTCCTTGTATTTTGTTTGCAGTCTCTAGTGAATACTATTAATCTGAGACACATTTCTGAAGGCACATACACTGTATTACCCTTTAAAAGACTGAGTTTTTTCCCCATGATTAAGAAATAGGTCTGGAAGTCAGAACATTTGTCATCTCTGCCTGCCTCTGTCATCTGATGTGGTCATAACCAAGTTATCTAATTACTTTGTATCTCAGTTTTCCCTTGTGTAAAAGATAGTATGTTACTTCATTCTTCCTGCATGCAGCATCCTTCGATTTCATCAAGCACTATTCTCATCCCTGGCGTTGGTAGCTACCATCATAGCTAGTCTCTGTTGAGAACTAGCAGTGAACTAAATTCATAGTCCTGTATGAAATTTATAAATTACAAGTACAAATCATGTGTTCTCAAAGAAACTATTAATATGAAATTGTAGTTTTCCACGATGTACTGAAGCAAAACACTTCCTCTCCTCAAGGGATTCATTAAGTCAATGATTTAATTCATGTAGAAGAAAGCAGTTTCTTCCCTGCCAGAATTAAGTAGCAAGAGCTCGTGCCTTGGCTTTCAGGAAAGGATTTTTCTTACTGTCTGGACAGGTGATGAATTATGTGAATGTCTTCAGGAATTTTAAGTCCTGAAAAGATAGAAGGCCGTTGAACAAAAACAACTATGTCCCTAGATCAAGATCCTGTTCAGTGAATAAAATACACTGGACAACAATCCTGCCCATCTCGGTAAGTATTACTACAGCATTTTAGCTCTGTGAAACAACTACTTGGACTAAATCACATGTATAGGTGGCTGTAAAGCACAACTTTTTTTTTTTTTTTTTTTTTTTTTGTAGTTGCATACAGGTCTCTATTAAATGTTTTCCAAAAAAGTTATTTCAAGGAGTTTGGTCAATGAAAGGTGGCAGTGAGAAGGGTAAGCTTAGAAACAATCCACATAAGTAATAAGTAGTAGTCCTGTACCAGATCAGGGCAGATGTTGCAAAGTGCACCTCTTTAGTCTGCTAAAGATGCTTCAGAGTTTGGATTCTGGTTATATGAGATGCATGCCCAATAGCAAATATGGATCAGAATATTTCTCTCAACAAGATAGTGGGAAAGATGTTTGAACTGTGAGCAGCTCCTTGATACGGTAACTCACAGATGTTTGATGATCCCACTTGTAAAATTCCCGCATATTGCAGTGATGAATACTACAGAAATATGTATAAGCAAAATACTACAGTTTCTGTCGTGATAAAGCCCAGTGATATAAGCCTGTTAAGCAGATCTCATTGCTGTTGATGTGTTAGCCTGTTAATATCCATCGCTTATTGTAAATGCTTAATAGGTGTTCAAACATAAAATGTAGTTTCAGCAAGTTCTTAATTCATTTCTATATTAAAAGTCATATGCATGTTACAGATTAAATTTTCCACTTTATTGTGATTTATAACAGTTTCTGGTTTAGAACATCAGCAAATATAAAAAGCTAATTATTTTTAAAAGAATTAAGAGACTGATATCCTTCTTTAGTAAGTAAGTAAAGCAGTAGGCTCTAGGATACAGAGGGCTGTCAGTAACCTGAGATTTCAGAAGCATCCTTAATGAATCTGATCAATTATGTGCCAACGTTAACTATTAGGCCTGTCCCTGTCCATTATTCTTTCTCCCCATGGTTTGAAAGGCAGGACAGAGATACATTTTGTTGTTTTAGCTCTTCCAGAATAGATTATTTCAGCCTTTCCTGCCGATTCAGGAAGGAAAGGCGTAGTTTCAAGAGAATCAGTACTTCTCACTAAGGGATGTTTCCTGGTACAAGTGTATATTTGAGCAGGGGACATACCTTTTGACATCCTCGCCTAGCTGGCAGAAATCTGCAGTTTAGAACGGGCTAGTGTCATCCCATGCAATGATCCTTATTTTCATAGCTCATATTCTCTTACTTGTGGAGAAACCTGTCAGATCTCCTTGGAGGAGACAGGTTCACATTGCAGTCTGTTAAAGCATAGTTCCTCCTTTCCATCAGCAATTGGCCAGAGCCCCTAAGGAGGTGAAATCAAGAGACTATTGGCTTCAACATCTCATCGTTATGAAGCTGGTGGTGTGGTAAGTAGAACCTCACCAGGAATAGATCAGAACATTTGATCTCTATAGCTACAGGTACCTCACTGTAATTTTTGTTATATCTCCCTTGCCCATTGCTAGGTTGACCTTCCCTCACCAGAAAACAAGCCATAGTCATGTGAAAACTTGGATGATTTCTGATGTTTTTCTTAGGTAACTTAGATCCAGATCAATAGTAGGTAAAATAAGAGAATTCCTACAGTGGCAGGGTCCATGTAGCATTGCAAAATAAAGATATTTTTTCTTCCTATTTAACCTCTGGTAGCTGTCTGGAGGGCTAGTAAAGGAGAACTCAAGTTGTTTGTGACATTGTTCCTTCCTGTATCAGCTACAGGAGCAAGCCCTGCTCTTTGGATATGTTCCTTGGTTTTGATATCAGTTCTACTCCCTTCCAAGGCACAAGCAGCTCTGTCTTTGAACAACCTGCCCTTCAGCACTCAAACAGCAAAATTTCATTTTACCTTCACTGCTGAGAAACTTAAAATGTTTCTAAGCTGCAATTTTCCATTTTGGACTCTAGATAAATAATGCTTGCAAAGGCATGCAAATACCAACATTTGGGCTTTCTGAACAGCTTAGGTTCCATATGCTTTATATTTTATGTGAAGGCTTTGCAACATGCAGTAAGATGTGAACTACTCACTCATACCTATTAGACAAACGTGTAAACTGCAAACCTTAAAATAACTGCAATAATTGCAATAAAAAACCTGAGGATTTTAACCTCACAGTCTGCTACAGGAAAAAAAGCCAAAGCAACCTGTTTAGAATAATTTGTAAGGTATATGAATCTTGCCATGTTCAGTGTTAAAGCACCAAACAGACGTGTGCTTTGTATTGACTCTGTGCTAGTTGGGGAACTTCTGAGAAAACATGAATTATGGAAATCCTCTCACACTCCTTTTCTGATCCAAAATTCCAGATTAGAATGCATTCAAAGAATGGTATTTTGGAAATTTATATCTAGATTTTATAATGCAATCCTACAAAATTTTTCTATGTATTATATTAAAGTAGTATTTCTGGGAACATACCATTAGGCAATCCAAGTTTGTGGAAGAATTAATCGTGTATAACAACAATAGGAAAAAAATGGTGAATCAGATTTCTACTATGGTCAATAAGAGGTTTTGCATTGATTTGAATCTCTAGGTCAGAAAATTCTCTAAGAAAGTTTACTTTCTCCTTTGCTTAAGAGACTTTTATAACTTATTATATGTTGCTCATTGTTCAGATTCCTGAACAGATATTTTAAATCTTTTCAAACATGTTCATGTTATGTGTTATTCACAAACTATTAAATAAATATGTATTTGATTGAGCATGCTGAGTTTCATATTGTATCAATTATCAAACCGTAAAAGAGCAAAGTCACATAGACAGAAAAGAACAGAACTTTACAAATAAAAAAATACTCACTGAGCTCTGAAATCACCTTGATTTCTTGGTTTTTAATTAAAAGAAGGGGGGGGATTTTCAGTACATTAAAACTCTATATCTTACACAACATAAAAGAGTAAGCTTTTCAAGCTTAACTTGAATATGCTTCTTGAACATATTTTAAAAATACAGTAGAGTCTGTGAGTAAGCAGTGAAAAATTAATATACTCTATGTTTAGGGTGATTGCCACTGTGTTATTTCAGCACCCCCAGAGCAGCATTCCATCAACAGAAAGCAATTTTTAACTCCAAGACAGATAGGATCCCAAAGGTTTTCTGAGTCATGCTGTGATCAAAATGTAAGTTGTCTTCCAAAACCCATAGGAAAGATCAGCCTTCCCTTAGCCTTTACTCCTTCCCACACTCCCTTTCCCCTTCTCCCCTTTAACATTTTGTGATGACAGTGTAACAACTCCATAGAAAGACCACAGGGAAGTGTATTGAAGGTAGGAACTGAAATGTAGCTCTTTCCTGTTTGGTTACTGTAAGACTAACACTCTCACGTATATAAATTTAGACTTTTTTTTTTTTTTCTTTTGTAATAGATCTCTCATTGCAGGTTAGAGGACAATAAGCAGAATCTAAACTAGCTGCTGTTACCAAAAATGGAGCACACCCATGAACTAGCACATGCTGGCATTCATTTGCCTATTTAGTTTGCTGACAAGATTTGTTAAACTGTGGCTGGATTACATTTTTTAAACATGTGATGTACAACAGATGTTGCCAGTCATCCTGTATTCTCGTTTTTTGTGACTATGGGATTAAGAGCTAGCTATTTGTTTTGAATTATTTACTATGTCAGAAGCAAGGTCAATATATAGATTATTACTATAGAGTTTGCTGTACTTTGTTTCTAAATCTGATTTGTAAAGCACTGGACTGTGGAATTATATGATTATCTGAAGATATTAATTTTGAATTCAACCTCTTGTGTAATGAAAGGAATTTTTACCTGGGCCCTCAGGACCTTCATCACTGCTGCTTTGTTCACCAGCCAGAAATGGCAATGCCTTGCCTTTTTGTTCCCTGAGTGTGACTTTGCAGGGTTGACAGTTACAAAATGCATAATTCTATTAATAATTGAGTAAATCTGACATAGAGGCTGCTGAGACAAATTATTTATGGACTTTGTAGTCCAATTATTTATGGACATAGCAGTTATAATCAAGTGTGCAAAAATGGCACTTTGAATGTGAACTCAGTTAGAGGCTGGTATGACTTGGATTAGTCTTTGATTTAATTTGGAAGTACATGCTAGCTTTTTGCTTTAGCATCACTGAAATTGCACGAGTGTGGATGAAGAAGAATTTGCTCTGTTTGCTCTGTTTGTGCTGAGGTCATTATGACTTAATATGCCACTGCTTTGACCTAAAAGAACAATAAATATATGATTTAAAAATTCTATAGCCATATAAATGACGTATTTATACGCAGAATTTCTAGTTTGTTTATCTGTTATGCTGCCACCTGCTCACCAGATAACATGTTTTGTAACTGCAATCCAAACAGTCTAAGAATTTGGGTCAGATTCAACAAATTAAATAATTCTTTGCTCTCTATACTCTATGCATTCTTACAAGAAGACAATACCTGTAGATACATCGGGAAGATTTGCAAGGCTGCTTCTGAATATTTGTTGCATTTCTGAGTAAAGTCCTATTGACTGCAACTGGAGCTGTCCCTTGATTTTAGGGGGCCAGGATTTCAGCCTCCAGTTATTACCAGAGAAATCCATAGTGTGTAAATAAGAAACAATGAAAGAAAACTGTACTGTATTTAAAAATCATAATATAGAGACAAAAAGATTTCACTGCCAAATTACCTTATATATGTATGCTTGAACATAAAGGACATGACTCTCAGTTCACATTGATAAAAGTCATCAACAATCTCTTCAGCAGTGCCATTGGCATGCATATTTGTGCGGCTTTCTTATTCAAGGCAGTTGTAAACCCTGCTAAAGTAGTTACTGAAACAGGGTTAAAAGCTGTTTTGCATTGCAGAGGTAGAACAAAATAGCTGCAAAGTGGCAGTAAATCTGGCTTTGTGAGGTTATACTGACATAAAACCAGCATGAAATCAGTTCAGGTTCAACACATTTACACCAATGTCAAGGGTAAATCAGATGGCAGAAAACCAAAATAGAAACAAAATAATTTTAAAAAGCCATGTTATGACATGGGATCTTTTATCTACAGTAAGATATCTGAGTACTCTAGAGAACTCATAGAGGTTTTATCATCATCTAACGTTTATGTCTGATCAGACAGCATAAATTAGACTGTGCCAGATAATCACAAACTGCTGCAGCAGAACATAGATCTTTGTCCTGTTTAGAAGGATTAAGAAGTTCATGAAGCTGTATGCTTTAGGAGTGTTTGATTCAAGTAGAAGACTATTCACTAAGTGCATAAAAAATTATTAGTTACCTTCCTTAAGCACACTTGGAATAATCAGTACTTCAGTAGGTCATCATAATCAAATAAACCCAAATATTTTTTCTCCATTAAATTGTATGTAGTGAATCAATAGTAGATGATTTATTATAATTTTTGAATTGGAAATCAATAGGCAAATATAATGACAGTGAAAAGGCCTAGCAGAGGATTGAAAATAATTGAGGACTTTACTGAAATACTCTTTTTTAATTTGATCCTTTTATACCTTTTCTTTGAAATGAGGTTTTAACTCTAGTACACAAAATAATGTCACAATATACTCCCAAGCAACTGGTAAACCAGCTGATGAAGCTAATCTTTTGTCCCATTGATTTTCTAAACTTCCATGGGTGTAATTGAAGCTAGAGTTTATTCAGCAGAGGAATAAAGAAAAATAAATTACGAAGGTTTGAATTTGTTAAAACATCAGATCAGTATTTAAGAGTCTTGTAACACAGTGGAAATCAGCCATATGAAATAACAATAAGGTAGTAGTCAAAAGACCTCTATCTTTTATAAACCATCTCACCAGGTATATAAGGTGACTGATGAATTGCCTCAAAGCTAAAGAAGGGGTGAATGACAAAGAATTTTAAATCCTAGTGAAGTGGAAATAAAATCCCATCACATACATTCTAAGAGAAAAGAAAGAAAGAACAAGATAGAGGAAAAGAGATCCAGTCTGCTACTCACAAGAAATTAGTTTGCTGGAAAACATAGAGAAGGAACTTGATGAAGGTATTGTAGATTTTCCAGAGCAGAGGAACTATAATTTTTTTTATTTGTGAAAGACCATGAATCGGACCTCACTGACGCACTCCTGACTACCTATGTGGAAAATGGTTTAAAAGTGGCAAAGGCCAGATATCTGGAAATGCACATGAAATTTTGAAAGGTTACATGTGCTTTAATATTTTACCTTTTATAAACTTTTTCCTTGCTACTGTTTCATTTAATCTGCAGATTTTTTTTCATTATGTACAAGAATACTAGCAGCTACGAAATAACAAGGGCATTGTTCCCAAATAGTTGATCTTTATTTGTTGCCATTTGTTAATGCTTCTTAGCAGAGTAAGACTGTATGTGCTCCACAGATTAGACCATTTAATATTTCACCTTTATTTCTTTCCTCTTTTCTTAATTTTTCAAATAATTTCATTTCCTGCAGCAAAACATTTTCTTTGAACTGGATGTATGAAGTTGTGAATGACAATGCCATAGAAGCCTTTACAATTAAAATGTTTTTAAGTTGAAAATATTTTTCCAGTTGTACATGCACACAGGCACACAGGTGCTGCAGAAAGCAAGACTGGAGAAAATGCCATCTCTTCTGCGAAAGAAAGTAGTGAACAGTCAGTACAGCACAGCCCTGGTTCTCCACAAGCTTAGGGAACCTTTTAAGACTCCTAGATTAAAAATCCAGGAGCTGTCTTTTGAAAATAAGCCAATTTCTTTAAAAGGATTTGCTTTTTAAAAGCCCAGGGTTTAAGCCCAAGGTAAATTACAGATGCTACGTTCAGCACAAGATTCAGGACAGCCACATGAATCAATGTAATGAACGAATGAGACTCGCTGATGGAAACAGATGCCCTGTCAGGGTAATGTCCTGTGGAAGCAGATTTATTCTTTGATGTATATCTTCCAGTTTTTCTCCTGGTACATGGAGCAGATAACCCATTTTGCAGTGGCATGTAACTCTGAATCCTGACCCCACAGTAATTTTTCTGTAGAAAATATTTTATAAACACTTCTCATCCCCTGACTGTTAGCTGTTTGGGCTTATGTTGATGAAGGCACTCCAGTTTGACAGATGTCAGGTATTATTGTTATAATTTCTGTATATACTGCAGTTTGTATTGCTATAGTGCCAGAGATGCCAACGACAACTGAAACCAGAACTGAAGTGTGGCTAGAGGGTAGCAAAGGACATACCAATTTATATAGTTTCTGTTTTTATTCCCCCATAAATGTTACCATAAAGAAGTTGATACATTTAATTCATGTAGCTGATCTGAGAAAAAGTACATATTGTATGTGATTCTTCAGGAAGATTTTATATTTTCTTTCCTCATATTTTGTATTCCTTTTAAGCTAAAAGGGTTAGCCAGACTGATGAGAAACTTCATGCTTTCAAGTCTGCAGGGAAAAAAGAAGCACTGATGACTGTTACCTCCATCAAACTTAATCACCTACTTTCTGTAAGTATGCAAATAGCTCCCTTGTAGATTACCCATACACATAAGCTCCGAGCTCTTTTGAGTCCTTTATTGGGTTGCAGCCAGATTGCTCAGCAGTATGTAGAATCCAGTACTTTCCATGAGAGGAAAAAAGGGTAGTAGCCTTGATATTTGTTGTTATTGGAGCCTGTAGTTCTTTGGATCACACTCCTCTGGGCATGTTTTACTCATGTGGAAGGTTGCAAACAGGATCATACCCAAACTATAAGCACACATGGTGTTGGTTTTTTTTCTTGGCTAACACACCTAGAGAGTGGCTGAGACGGAGACACCGCTGTGCAGACACCTCAGTGCAAGCTCCTGCTGGGAAGGCAGTCATCGGCCAGGTGGGGAAGTGTCAGCCTTGCCTGCTCCCTGGCACAGCCTCATGCCTGAAGTTGATGAAGTTGATGCTATCTTCTGACTTCCCTCTTTTCTTCTAAGGGCTTTTTACCTTGGCATGTTGATATACTACCCTTGAGTTTCTACTACCTAATCAGAAATTTTGTTATTGTGGAATTGAGCAAATATTTCATTCTCTGAACATATTAATTGCCACTCTTTCAAGATCCTAAATACCTTTTAGAAATTCCATAGGCATATGGCAGGATTTCACATTTTTCATTATTTGTTTGCATCCTTTGCTGAATATGAGAAGAGCCATTTTAAAGCTGACTGAAAGACAAGTTAACTTCACAGTTTTGAAACAAGTTTTAGAGCTTTTTACCACTGGAATGCTTGTTTAGATTCATTCTGCATGAACAGTCAACAAAATTCACTGTGAGGTGATTATCCTTTGGTGGCTTCTATGAAATGAGTCTGTTTTTTTGTGGCTAGTCCCTTGGGTAATTATTCCTGACAAAACCCCTGCTGTGGCTGACGCAACCCAGAGCTGTTGTCCTACATGGTTGCGATGAACTACTTTCTTAACGGTGCAGATCAGGTCTTTCCATTATGGAATGAAAATCATTGATTAATCATTTTGTAGGTACTTTCTCTGCAGACACCCTCCATCAATACATATTGGGTATAATCTCTGTTCCTTTCACTTGCACTTCTTAGAACAGTGTAAAAGTTACACCTAAGTATTTGGAAAAAACATCTGTGTAAAATAGAAGAGCTGTAAATGAGACTTATTACCATTAAATCTTTAAAGAGCAGAGCACATACAGGCAAATATGTGTGTAAATACAAGCACAAAGATAATCGCTAGTGATGTATATTCTGTGAATAAGATAGGTCAGTTTTCCAATGTATATTATCCTGTGGGTTGGATAATACTTTGCCCTTTTCAATCCTTTTGGAAATACTTTGATGTATGTATTTTGACATACTAGACTGCAGTCTCAAGAGAGGAAGTGTTAAGGTCCCAAGCAACACTCCACTGTGTACATTCAAAGACTCCATTTATGATTCTGGTTGACCGTTCAAACTATATTTCTGACAGCTTGGCACTGATGCAGGGTACGTATCATGAACAGCTGAGGCAGCTCTGTGAAGTGACAACCATCTGGAGCTTTCTGCTTCTTTCAAAGTGGCAGCCTTGTTATCCTCCTTCTTCGAGTATTTCATTCAGTTTTCCCTCCCTATTGCTAATTAAGATGAGTAACAATAGCAGCATTTTGCTTTCCACCCTCCTTGCCATGATTTCTCTGGATAATCATCAAACGTTGCTCTGTTCATGTGAGCTTTTGATGCAAACTGGGCAGAGAGTGCTCAAGAGCAAAGCTGTTGTTCTTCTTTCTGCAATTAACAAACGGAGACAGAACAAATGTTTAATTCATAGAATCATAGAATCATAGATCACTAAGGTTGGAAAAGACGTCTAAGATCATCAAGTCCAACCGTCAACCCAACACCCCCATGCCCACTAAACCATGTCCCTAAGCGCCTCATCTACACGTCTTTTAAATACTTCCAGGGATGGTGACTCCACCACTTCCCTGGGCAGCCTGTTCCAAGGCCTGATCACTCTTTCAGTAAAGAATTTTTTCCTAATGTCCAATCTAAACCTCCCTTGGCACAACTTGAGGTCATTTCCTCTCGTCCTATCGCTAGTTACTTGGGAGAAGAGACCAACACCCACCTCGCTACAACCTCCTTTCAGGTAGTTGTAGAGCGCGATGAGGTCTCCCCTCAGCCTCCTCTTCTCCAGACTAAACAACCCCAGTTCCCTCAGCCGCTCCTCATCAGACTTGTTCTCCAGGCCCTTCACCAGCT
>VZTQ01000889.1:0-142278 GCA_013400755.1 Pelecanoides urinatrix | reverse complement strand
CGGCCCTTCTTGTAGATGGGCGTCACATTGGCAATTCTCCAGTCATCCGGGACCTCCCCTGTTAACCAGGACTGCTGGTAAATGATGGAGAGTGGCTTGGCAAGCTCCTCTGCCAGCTCCCTCAGTACCCTCGGGTGGATCCCATCCGGCCCCATAGACTTGTGAGGGTCCAGGTGGCATAGCAGGTCGTTAACGTCTTCCACGTGGATTATGGGGCGTTTATCCTGCTCGCAGGATTTGGCACAGTTATGTCAGAATTGAAGTGGTGGCAGGCTTCTTAGGTCAGATTTTTGATCTTTTATAATTGAAAAATGCCATCAAGTCACAATAGCTTTGGGTGATGCTTGCCTTGTGCTAGACCACAAAGCAGTTGAGAAGCAGGCCCTTAAATCTCATCACTGAAGCAACTCCATTGATGCCCCCATAAATGGCTTAAGCACCAACCATCTGACATCATTTAGTGGGACATGATTGTCTTGATGTTGCTTGTTATTTTTATTGTCATTCATTTGTACCATTGGCTTCCCTTGCTAGGCATTTCATTACATGTTCACATACACATCTGTTATTGGGCAGAAATCTCCACTGGGAGCTGGTCTGGGTGCTATTATTCTGCTGTGCCCATATTTTGGCAGCAGTAGCAATCATTTACTACTCAGGCAAAAACCTAGGCATACTTCTTCTGTTTCGTCAAAGCTGGGGTTCAAAATTGTACCACAAATTCTTCTCTGCTTTAAAAAAAAAAAAAAAAGGAATGAAAATAATTAGCTTTTTCATGGGGATTTAAACATTCTTCTTTTGCTCCATTGTGCCTTAGAATGAGATGGGTAGAGACAGTGTTTGGCAAGGTTCACCTTTGATTAATGGGTGTGCTGTAGCACTGAGCACAGAGCAGCACAAGAAGGTTGTCTTTTATCCCTCCCTTAAGACTCAGTGACCAAGACAACAGGGTAATACGTGGGCAGTGCTTACCCTACAGTTGTAGGAAAACTTTGGTTACTTTACTATAACACAAAGCCCTAGCGCATGCATTGCAGGAGCACTGTGCAGAAGCAGAGGGACTTCCAGTGTGACTGGGAGGACTCAGTCTTCCCAGCCAGTACGTGGGCAGTGTGACAGGCCACACAAACCCAGACATGGCAGGGGCATTTCCCATAACCACAGCTCTGTGTCTGAGCCCTGGTAAGAGCCAGGCTGCCCTATCTGCATAATACTGGACTGTCCTAGTTGTCTTATTTGGGGGCCCCATAGCCAAGAATCTTAGTGATGAATGGAGATTTAGTCCCCGTCCTTCTTCTCTTTAAGTCCATCAGCCCTCTTGTTTTGCTCACCTTGAGCAGTAACAGGGCTGCTCCTGTTCAAGAGGCTGCAAGGTTTCGTTGCTTGCATAGGTGCTGACCATATGTGTTAGAAGAAAAGGAACTGTGAGATAACGGGCAAGGGGCAATCCCCAATCCCCCTCCCTCACATCCCCAGCCCAGTGAATCTGTGCCTAGAATGCCAACTTAGGAAGGGGACAGCAGGTTATCTGGACTAGACTGAACTCCCTCCAGCCTCAGCCCAAGGCATGTGGGCATCCACACAGTGAAATGATGTCCCTGCAGTGTTCCTCACCTCTCCACAGTGTATTTGTGCCCAGTACTGTGCAGAGCACACTATAAGGTCAGAGGCAATTCAAGTCTAAAGCAGCCTAGAAAACTGAATTTTGGTTCAGTGCAGCTGTGGCTATGCTGTGGAAATTGGGGATGTTCTGTAGCTCCTGGATTTGGTTGCATGCTCTGGACTTGTCCCATTTGCAGCCAGTTCAGCCCTGCTTGTTGCACCCTTTTTTCTGTGAGAAGTAAAACTATGTTCATAGGCTAGAAGGAAAACACATCAGTACTTTAACATGTCTGCAGCTTTTAAGACTCAGTGACCAAGACAACAGGGTAATACATGGGCAGCGCTTACCCTACAGTCGTAGGAAAACCTTGGTTACTTGACTATGACACAAATCCCAAACACAACTATAGCCCTAGCACATGCGTACTGTACAAACGTACCCTAAGACAGTAGGTTTTGCCCTCAGAGATTGAAATGCAAATTCTATGTGGAGACAAAAGATGAGAAGAAAAAATTACTAGCAGCCTATTTGAAGCACAGAGAAGATGAAAGGTGCAGAAAGTGAACCTGTCATTTGTCAGAAATGCTAACACCCAAAGCTTCTGTTTGATGCTCAGGGGCTGATGAGCTTCAGGCCATTTGCATGGGACTTCTGTGGGAGAACTGAAAATTAACTTGTGTCTCTTTTGTTTGTCTGAAACATTTTTAGCTATTTGTCTTAAATAACCTTATGGGGGTATGTGGGTGTCAATGTCTAGTGATCAAAATTTACCATTGAAGAAATGTTGATGATTTTAAATGTCACTTTGTAACACGTGATAGATAACTTGCTCCTGGTTAGGTAACTTGGTAGCCATGAAGTAGAGAGTGATTCAGATCTTCTTCTTTTTGTTCCATCAATTCCTTTGTCTCTCCACCCCTTTTACTCCGGTCCTGCCCATCTGTTTTCCCTTCTTTTATCCTCACTTCCTAGTTTTTAATGTGGAGAGGAGAGAACAAAAATATTTAAAAGTCAATCTTTCGGATTTTGGAATTTTTATTAGGAAAAGGTAGGCATGAGTAGCTAGTCAGTTTTGAAGGTGAGCATCTCTTCCTTTCCTCTTCTGTCTGTCTTCATTTGTGTCATCCTCCCCGCCCCCCCGTTGAAACAATGAGGAAGTAAAATAAGAACACTTGCACAATTCTTGGGATATGTGTGCAAAAAATATGTTTCCCTTTCTGCATCCTTTCAAATGAGGTTATGCATGCATTGTCAGCTGGTAACAGTGAAGTTTTCTGTGTTGGAGCTGTTGGTGTTATCAAAGACTTTATGAAGAACCCAAAGTCTGAAAACTATTCAGTTTTCAGTGCATGGGAAAGCATTTCTTTTATCTTTGGCTCTGCTTCTCCTATTTCTGTTATTCAGGCAGCCATGCTAGCATAGCCATAGATCTTGGTCTGTGGGGAGTATTGGAAGGTGTCAGAGACTTTCAAGCAGTGGCAGCTCTGTGGGTTGGCTGTGCATGAACCTCAATCACATGTAAGGCTGGCTTACCTGGTAGGACCTGAACTGAGACTTAAGTTCAAAAGGAGTAACCCTTGCGAACAGCATGAAAGAAATGATAGTTACACATTCACTTTTGTGCCTCTAGCTAGTACAGAGTCAGACTCTCTGCTAATGTCTGGCAGGTTTTTGTGTGGTGATAGACCCAAAGTGTTAGTTTTAAGACATTCTGCAGAAAATAAAGGTTAAGCAATGTTTCTAAAAAAAAATCAGTAGTCACATTTGAGCAGATAACATTTTTTGGGCTTCTGGCCAGTGGAGGTATGATAGCTGGGTACACTACTGAGGTGGGGAAGTGTGCTGAGAACTGAGGCTTCTTTTCTCTTCTGCTTTCAAGTCTTTGCAGTCCTTAGAGAAAAGTGCAGTCTGAGAGGAGGCTGCTATAGTGGGATTCTCCCTTATGTCACAATATAAACCCACTTCTTTTGGTTATGAAGTCATCTTAAGTCCCAGCTCCCCATTCAGTTGAGGTACCTCTTAGCTGCTATAGAGTGTGTCTGAGTTATCAAGTATCCCTCAGACAACTGTGTTAATGTTTCCTGCAAAAAAAAGTATTAAAAAGTTCTTTTCTGATGTTTCTGTGGCATCAGCTATAGACATTTTTATTTGAAAGACAGTTTAAAAGTGTGTTCTTTCTCTATGGATATCCGAGTCATGGAAGAAGAACCATGCAAGACGGCTGCAGAATAAGACTGTGGTCAAAGCAGTACCACAGCCATATTTGCACAGTGCAGAGTAACTGGGACACAGCCTCCAGCTTTCAGTCCTCATCTAATATATCTACATGGCACTGTATGGTCACAGGCTTTTGCTCAGTTACAACCTGGGAAATCTCTCACATAAACTTGCATAGGCATCGATATGCCCATAATTACTTATTGGGCACTTGCAATACCTTTAAGCTTTCTGGACAAAGGGACAGGTTTCAGGGATTTACGGAAAAGACGATAGTAGGGCTTCACTTAGATGAAGAAGGGTATGCTAGCTGGGAAACAGAGGCAGGGCCAGGCAGGGCAGAATGAAGCTTGGCCAACCTGATACTTCTGCATTGGATACCACTAATTTAGAAAGACATATCTTGAGTTTCACCAGAAATCAGTGGGACCAAGATGCCTAACTGTCTTTTAAATACATGAGTCAGACTTCTAAGTTACTCAGGCAATTCTGAAAATGTTTAGCATTTGCAAATCAACTGGAGTCTATGGCTGTGCTTATTGCCTAGGATAAATTATCTGTAGTAGGAGCCTACTGGATGAATCTTCCTTTATGTTTGCTTGTTGAAACTTATTTTTGCTTGAACAGATTTGGGAAAAAGATTTTTTTATTTCAAATCACCCTGCAAGCAAGTAGTTCTGCTCACATTAGAAGTTCAAATTGAACCTCAATGCTGAAAGGTTTCTTCTTTCTATGAAGTGATACAGGCTGCTGTAACACAAAAAACAAACCAAAAAAAGTCACAGTCCAGTCTGACTCCCTTGGCTGTGACATATTTTATAGATACTGCTTGATTAAAAGGTTTAAGGAAATTCAAAGCACTGGTAATGAGACTGATTAAAACAGAAACAAAATAAATACCACTGTGCTACAGTTATCAGCGGCATTTCTAGCACTTCTTGGCTGTGTAATCCCACAGCATAAAGTCTGTGCAAATAGCTCCAAGTATAGAGAACAATCACACTTTCCTTTCATTCTTAACTCTTTAATTAGAAAAACAGAATGAAACTAACAGTGAAGAAAAAAAAAAACCCAGACAACCCACCACATTTGTTGGGGAAGTCATGGAAAAGTGAATGGAAAAATGAATGCAGTACACAGGTCCATTGAGATATGCTTGTGGACAATTTTTGCTGGGCAGGATAAAATAGTAAGGTAAAGCCTATCTAAATCTCTGTAACACTTCAAGAGCAGAGAAATGTGGCTTTGCTGTTTACAAGATTGCCATTTCTTGCTTCATCAGGAGTCTTATGACACTTGGGGTTTGAACCCTGGAAGGATGTGATTTTGTGGGAATCTGAATAATTGTTTTTCAAAATATGTTTCTAATTGTAGAAAGTAATTGGGAAGTTTGACTTCTAAAAGCTCAAAAAAAAAAAAAAAAAGAAAAACCCCAACTTTGCTCATTTTAAGAGTGATGAGATTTCAACATATATGGCTTGATATATTTTGAAGATGATCTAATTTCTAAATTCAGTAGGTCCCCCTTCCTCTGCACCAAAGTGCATCTTTCAAACGTTTAAAAGAGCTGTTGGAATGGCAGCTCTCTAAACCTCATGAAGAAATGGTTTGCTGACAAAGCTGGCTGGAAAGGGACACCAACTCTAGCTTAGATGACTGTCATTACAGGCAGTACCTGCTATATTCTCTCACACTGGAGCCTATTAAACAAGTGTTTAATCCACAGACTTTGAATGCAGATGCTGTAACAGCTCCAATGAGGCCTTTTGGGTGTATCCTGACAATGCCTGCTTGGGGAGCCATTAGACTGTTGAATATTAATGTGATACACTGTAATGGTTCCTTGGGTGCCGTTAGTGCGTGTTATGTTAATGTGAATTTAGGGATTCTTTAATTCACTGATGCAGGAGAATTATTACTTAGCACACTAAATATCTAGATGCAGTTGTTGATTATGCAGCCAGTTTATGCACAGTGTCATCATTTATAGGTTAAATCATTCAGCCTGTTTTTTCCCAGTGTTCTGAAAGCAATTTTGTTGAGTTCAGGTTATATATATATTTCAAGCTGAAAGATGGGTCAGTGATGGGGTTTATTACTTGAAGACTTGTGACTGTTTACATCCTTTGTGGCCTGTAGCTCAGATGTACCTCTAGGCATGTTTCAACAGTACAATTGAACAGATGCAAGAGCTTTTTGCTTTCAAAAGAGGGCTACGCCTGCTTCCACATATCTTCTCTCCCATGGGCTCCTGCCACCTCTCTTGTGCTGACTCTGGCTCTTGTGCGACTCCTCACTGACACCTACAGCCATGTTTGCCTGATTGCCTTGAAATAGCCTCTGCACTACTCATAAGACTCCTTGGGCCTACTGCTTTTTCTGTTCTTTGGCTTAACTTTCTTTTTTTCTTTTCTGATCGGAACAACACTAAATAAATTTGTGATTTCCCTGATGGTCTTCTTTCCCTAGCTAGCAAGCATCTCACACCCCTGATCCATTTGCTTCTTTTCCTTATTCAGTCTAATTTCTTTCTGCCCTTCTCTGACTTTGGTCTTCTTTAATTCTTCCCTCTTGTCTTTCTAGCTGCTTTTCTGGCACCCCAGGGAAAGACATCATCTCCTTTCCTGTGTCACAGTACTATCTGCTTTCTTGAAGCGTGTTGAAGTTCCTCCCCTGATGATCTAGATCCCTGAAGCATCTGATTATGATCATGCATTTCTCCTGACCTACTCTCCATTTCATTCATTTCCCTCACTGATGACTCTCCTCCCAGTCCTTGACAAAACAGGCTGCACAGCTGTATGAGGATGGAAAAGGTTTTTTCTTTTTCACACCTTTAGTAATAAGAACAAAAGAACAGTATGCTGTGTCTTTGCAATAAAACATGAAAATGAAACACACTTCACTCCGGTTTTAATTTTTCCTCCTCTCCCATTCCCCTTTAAATCAGCAAATAAAAAAAAAAAAAAGGAAAGGCAGGGAAAAAGAAAGGGAGATGGAAAAATTAACCAAAAGGATTTCACAAGACTTTTAAACCTCATCCTTCTTGAAAGCTTTGCAATGAAAACATTTTAAAACAATGTTTGTTCTTGTTTGTAACAACTGAGCCATTTTCCTCCTTCCTTCCTTATTTCTTCATATAGATCTCATCCTCTTTCTCCTCCAGGTCTGGCTACTCTGCTTGATCCTCACTGCCCGTGGCATTAGGTGGTGGCTGCTGGAGCTCTGAGGGGCTCTGTGGCAGATCTAGCTCTCAGAGCCCTGCCTGCAGAGAGAAAAGGATCTGTTGTTTTTATTCTTCAAAAGCTGGACCTTGACACCAAGACACACCTAGTGTCTTCCCTGGCTTGGTATCGTCTGTTTAGTATCTTACCTGGCTTGCCTAGTCACAGGCACATTCAGGGAAATTTTTGCAGCTTGCTTCAAGTTTTTGCTACTGTTGCTGGGACATTTTATCTAAGCCCCAATGATAAGTCTTTCCCAATATGTTCTTGATTACCCTTGTGACACCCCCTCACCCATCCTCAAATACTCATGGTGAAAACTTCTCTCTTTTGGCCTTTGGCTTCCTGCTGACTTATAATAGGTGTACCACAAACCTGAGTCTGCTCTGGGTTTAAATATTTATTTTACATTCCTCTGTGACAATTCTATTATATTTTTATTACCTTTCTTATTTTAAAATATTGAATTTACCTCTTTTTCTGTTTCCACAAGTGGTTATATTTTTAAATTCTTTCACAGTACTTTAGGAAAGCAAGTGTTCTCTTAGTGTTGTTATTTTAGGGCCACTGAGACACAGTAAATTTTTCCTATGTATCAGTGAAACTTAAGGACAGCTTGTAGTGTTTTGCATGATCAAGGCAAATGGTTTAGCCAATATCAGACAGCATTTCAGTACAACAACAACTGGCTGTTAATCTGCCACCAAATAGTTTACCAATGAAAACTTTTTCCTTTCTGTGCAAGACAGAAGCAAAAGTTGAAATATCAGAATTTCTCCCAGGAATGAAATTTCAGTTTTAGCTTTGCTGTAATTCAAATCTTTTGGTTCCCAGCCTAGTGATCTGTCTGTGAGTATATTCCATAAAATGCCCGGTCAGCTTCAAGACAAGCCTGTCATGGATATTTCCCCTCAAGCTAATCCCCTGGATAATGAGAGTCAAGAGACCTTCACTTCACTTGTGATCAAATATCTTCTTCCCTGTGCCCTTCTGCCTTTATACCTTCTTACTCTAACTTATTATTTTCAGATGAGATTCAGGCAGAACTCCTAATGAAATCAGGGCAGAGATCACAGGTAAGTGAAACCATTTAGTATTATCAGAGAAAACACTCTTGGTGAGAAATCTGGCATATGTTTAAAATAATTATTAGTTTTCATTATTCAGGCTGCTCACTGCTTCTTGAGCTTTTCCTTTATGCATTTAAAAAAAAAAAAATCTTTCTTCACTCATCTCTGTGTAAGACTTCAGCGGCAAATAAACCTCATCAGCTGGCAGTAAGGAGGAAAGATTGTGCAGTGAATGGAACATTGTGTCAGTTTCAGAGCAAGTAAATGGATTTAATTCTGGTCTTAGTTCAGATATCAGTTGTTTGTGAAAATTAGTAGCTGAAAAGATACTAGAGAGTAAAGGTATTTTTTCAAAAAAATCATCCTATTTCCTTTTACAAGCAAGAGCAATAAATTGCCAGTAGCCCTACTGACAAAAGATGAGCTACAATTCTGAGGGGAAAAAAAAATGAGGCTCAGGCCAGTGTTAGCCTTCTTTCTTGGCGCTAGGAAATGAGAATTAGTTCATGTGTCAGGAAGAGCATGAGAGTAGGGAACAACTTATGTAGGACTTGCAAGTCATGCTGCTTTTCCTCTTGTCTCTAATGCATGTGCCCTGGGGTTATGGCCACTGGGGCAAAAATTATTGCAAATATCAAGCAGCCAGACTCTTGCAAAACAGTGAGCAGTCAAAAAGACTGTAATTTTCTCTCATTGAAAACAACCTCCTCTTCCAAAACCAAGTTCCTTTATCTTTTTGAAAACAAATGAAAATTAAAAGCTTGAACCTTAGCTGATGTGAATTAGCAGACAACTGGTGATACTGGCACCTGGGACCTGACCTTAGGTCTGTATGTAACAGTGTAAATAAAGCACGGGAAGGCATGTTCCTGTATGGATGGCTTGGCAGATCTGCAAACGAATCCATGCATACCAGAAGAAATGCAGATAAACAGAGCACTGAGAAGATTTGTACCAGTCAGGTAACCCAAATAATTTAGGAAGGAAAAGATTTGTTGTGATTATGTCTATTAGAGTGCTGACTTCTTCATGGTTTATGGAGACATGCACACAAAAATCCCAAAGGCAAAGAGTTTTGGTACACACAAGTTCTTTTGTGCTACTGAAAAGATATCCTGAGTTGTTCTCAAATGTTTAAATAAGGTTTACGGTTACCTTGAAGCACAGAGAAGTGTAAATGAAATCATGAATCTGTCTTTACTTTAATCTGAATATGAAACTGCTATCCAACTTAAAAGCTGTTCAAGTTGCTGAGAGAAGCTAAAATATATGTGATTGGGAAAAGTCTATGCTTTAATCTTCACAGCAAATCTTTTTGAAGGATTTCAGTGCATTTTTTTCTCTCTAGTTCACTATGCAGCAGCTTCTGATGTCAATTGTTGAGGGAACCTTACACAAAATTTGTACCTAGAATCAAATTTATAGTGAAGGTGCAGAGTGCAGAAGGACTCCAAGACTGAAAGACTGAGGCTAATGGTTTTTAAATGCTTGGAGTTAGTTAGCGCACAATAATCAGAGCTAGAGCAAAGATACACTATGAATAAAATTTATATGGCCAAGGAAGAACACTTTACCTCTCTTCGCCTACCAGTTTTTTGAATTTTATACACATTCACGTGCATTCACATTCACAAACATCTATGAATTTTTTGAGTAATTTTGAGTATAATGAAATCCATATACAACTGACGCCTGCAGGTATTAAAGTAAAGGTAATGCACAAGAAAATCCCAGAGAAACAGTTTCTGTAAATATAGAGAAACACCTGAAATAAGAAAAATATTTCCAAGTACTATTTAAAATTTGTTTGGAGTAACTAATTTTAAACTGTCAGTTTCTTCTTTACTGCCCCCAAACAATGTGTTTTATTTGCTATGAGTATTTATAGAGGTAAATATCAACACAGCAATTTAGGAACTTTAAGTAAATTTGTAACTCTCAAATGTTAGGATAAAACGGAGTCCTTTTAAAGGCAGAGCTGTTTCAAAGACAACCATGAAAGATTTGACAGTATGTGATGCTGTCAGATGTGATGGGAAAGAAATCTCTAGGAAGGTAGACCAGAAATGAGTGAGATCCTGACATATGTCTTAATTCCCAAAGAGAGGATCCATAACTTTAAAAACTGCATAGCTTTATGCGATGAGGAGAATCAGTTAGTAGTATTTACACTATAAAATAGAAAGTTAATAAAATGTGTGTTTCTCTCGGGTCTGGTAAAATTTATGTAGAATTAAAATCTTGATGTTTCAGATAAAAAAAATTGATTGTTTCCAAACTTCCTAACTGCTCTTTTTTGTGATAACACCTTTTCTGTGACACCTCAGCTTTAACATTTATAAAGTTTCCGCTCTCTTCCCTCACACAAAAACAGAGGACATTGCAAGTGGAAGAGGTGATTGAAGGTCATACAGTGATAGAAAAACATGAATTCACAGGGAAACTGAGGAAGGGACTGGAGAATTATTGAAGGTAAAGTCTTGAAAGATTTTTTTCATCACTTCCCTTGGAAATGGATAAGTGATCTCAGTTGAAACTTTTCATAAATTTTTAATCTAAAAGAAGACATCCAGCTTGAATATTAAATTGTGGCAAAGATAAACACCTGAAAACAAAGTTCTACAATGGGAATTGTCCGGCAACCTAATTGTAAGTGTTGTGAATGACAAAGACTAGAGTAATTAAACCGTGAATTCATAATTTCACTGAGAATGAGCCATCTGGCAAAATTATTCTGTGTAAAATTCTTAATCTCAAATTGAATAAACTATATAAATTCTCTCATAAAGAAACAGCTGAGGTATTACTAAGCCCATTGTCTTTATAGCACCACTTAGGAATAATTTGTATGCTGACATCTGCGTGGTGTTGGACACATTTTTAATTGCAGTCATAAAGAGATTAATGTCCTACAGATAGGAATATTTTTGAAGAGCTGAAAAGAAATCCTGTATTTGCCTACAATACTGGTTCTTGCTAGTAGTGACATCTAGGAAAGAAAAATTCAATTTTACAGTATCTTTTTCTCATAATGGATGAAAATATGAAGCGAAAGTAAAGTGATGGTCTATTGAAGAGCGACTCACATTAAAAGACAACAAACCCTTGCCTTACCATTCAAATGCGCTGTCTGTGATGCATGAAAAAGTCTAGTGTCTGCTTCATGCTGTGGGAGTTACAGTTTTCAGGCTGCCTTAAATCTCCCAAAAGAGCAAAAACTTTAGATAACTGTTGTGGTGGTACAGGTCTCCCAGCGTGCTCCTGCATTGGCAGTGTGAGGAGGGGGGACTACAGTGAAAGGTCGTCTCTGCTTTGGTCTAGCAGGATCTGAGAGGATCTGAAATATGCTGAGATTACGGGGGGGAGGGGAACTGGTCTACAGCAATCTATATGTTATTCCCAGCAGATATGCTGGCAGCTTCTTTGCTGTACTTGGGCTTCTAATCCAGTAGTTATAACCCAAATCCCATTTCAGAGCACTGTTAATCTTAGCAGCAGAAACAGCAGGGTGTACAGGGACTGAAAAGTTAAAAGGTTACAAAATCCACAGAACTAATAGGTGGCTGGAAACATAGGTTGCATTTCTTCCAGCAAGGATGAGCAGCTGCGCGATTTTTGCATCAACCAGTCATATAGCAGCCCAGGGAAAGCAAAGGCTTACAGAACCTGCCAAGAAATTAAACACTGCTACAGGAAAACTATTTCTTAAAAAATTAAAATTCAAGTCCTCTGAAAGCAATTCCTTTGCTTTGGCTCAGGAATTTGATGCAGATGCATAAACACGGCTGACAATAAAGAAGGAACATTGAATATTTTGCTATCAAGTATTACCTGGCTTTTTGAAAACAAAAGCTTGAGACTTAAAATATTATGGGGGTTACTGTGGAAATGAAACAAAAGAAAAAAAAATCCCCTTAAATTAGATAATGAGGCACAGTGGTAGCTTGAGTCTGCTCAGAGTTCTGTAATGTCAGGAAGGAGAATGAGCAAACAGTATACTGAGCAGCTTCTTCATATAGCTACTCCAAGGTTTTAGGGATAAGGGGCCTCCATTTGCTCAGTCTTCAAATGTATATGGAAACCATGTTGCTGCTCATTTTAGGCTGATCAGTTCTCCCTCCCTGTGATTTTTTTAAAGAAAGGAAAACTTGTAGATGTAGTAAATGCTTTTCAGCAGACAGACTGGGAGTATGGGATGCAAGTGTCATACTGCTGGTGAGCTGTAGAAAAAGGAGGCCAGGAGTTCTCAGGTTTTTTGAGGGAATTACCCTCTGTCCTGGTTTTCACTGGGATAGCGTTGATTTTCGTCCTGGTAGTTGGTACGGTGCTGTGTTTTGGATTTGGTATGAGAACAGTGTTGGTGGCACACTGGTGTTTTGGTTGTTGCTGAGTAGTGTTTACACTGGTCAAGGACTTTTCAGCTTCCCGTGTTCTGCCAGGTGCGTGGGAAGCTGGGAGGGAGCATGGCTGGGATGGCTGACCCAATGGCCAACGGGGTATTCCATACCATATGACGTCATGCTCAGCATATAAAGCTGGGGGAAGAAGACAGAAGGGGGAGACATTCGGAGTGATGGCGTTTGTCTTCCCAAGTAACCGCTACGTGTGATGGAGCCCTGCTTTCCTGGAGGTGGCTGAACGCCTGCCTGCCGATGGGAAGTAGTGAATGAATTCCTTGGTTTGCTTTGCTTGCGTGCACGGCTTTTGCTTTCCCTATTCAACTGTCTTTATCTCAACACATGAGTTTTCTCACTTTTACTCTTCCGATTCTCTGCCCTATCCCACTGTGAGCGGAGTGAGCGAGCAGCTGTGTGGGGTTTAGTTCCCGGCTGTGGTTAAACCATGACACCCTCTTTCAGCATTTCTGTTTTCCTGCAGTCCTGAATCAGAAAAATTTCATTTTGTCTGTAGGAAAGGAATGAGATCAGGCTATAATTTACAGCTGAGGTATAAATATTTACCCTTCCAGCTCTGAGTCAATTACAGTGTTTTGACTTTTTTTCATTAGAAATCGTATCTTTCACATAAAATTTGATTGAACTCAGCTCCCTCAAAAGATGAGGGTGGGGAAATAAGTTACATAACAGAGAAGTGAAAGCAACCTTTTTCTTTCGTGTCTAAATGAAATATTTTGAGTTGACCCAAAATAAAATTTTCTAGCTTTTTTTTCCCTCCATTCCTTCCTCCCTATACAGATTTGGTTTTACTTGAACCATTCTCCTCTCATCAACCATTTAAAATTCTAATTTAACCTCAAAGCTGAAACTCATTGTGTTACAACAGCCTTAAAAGAAAAGATTGTTTTATCTTTCTTAGTCCACTGCCTAAGTTCATCACTCCTCCCATTGTGACGTACTGCAAATACTGCAACACTGAGCAGAGAAGGATCCAGCAGCACAGAGAGACAGTTTCATGTATAGGTCCGAATGAAGATGAGCTCTATTTCAAATAGCATACAAAATGTTGTTTACATCATACTGAAAGAGAGTTGAGTTAAAGGAGAACAGTTGTTGGTTACTTTGAAAGGTTTAGTTTAACCTGGACTGTATTTTTTGTTTTGACCCTTACAAACTTCCATTGGAATGACGAGTGTTTTGAAATACTGAAATTCAGCATGTCACTTTCAGCATGCTGAAGCAAAATATTTTCACACTGCCAAAATGTCTTCGCCTCATTATTTTTTCGTAGAAACATTCATGGAATTTGACCTTAACCGTAACCAGTGTCAGTGTTCTCACATTCATAAGTAAAGCCTAATTATGCTAGTCATTGAACTGTGACCCCAGTCTAGTTCATGACATCAGCAATAATGTCACAAGAACAGAAAGAAAGAACATCATATTTAAGGGAAAAATGAGAGATAGTATGTCAACTGAACAGAGTAGAGGCGTGAAGATATAGGTTTATGGATACCCTTGAGGCTGAAGTGTCCTCCAATATCTTACTGCAGGTTGGAGAGCTTGCAGGTGTTACAAACAACCTCTGCAGGACGTTTCTGCTCCCGCTGACCCTGGTACAGGTCTCTGCCTGGCCTGGACGGTTCAGATGGAGGTCCAGTCTGTCACCTTC
This sequence comes from Pelecanoides urinatrix, assembly GCA_013400755.1. Taxonomy (NCBI): domain Eukaryota; kingdom Metazoa; phylum Chordata; class Aves; order Procellariiformes; family Procellariidae; genus Pelecanoides; species Pelecanoides urinatrix. The sequence goes on along the minus strand of VZTQ01000889.1, from coordinate 128,095 downwards.
AGTGCATCTCGGTTGTGCTGGGGAGATCACGTACAACGGCCAAGTTGCCTGTTTGTAGTTTTGCTACACCCTTGTGTGAGGAATGCCTTGTTTTTATTTGGTTAACTTACATGTAGGTCAAGTTAAGGAAAATAGATGAATGAAGATTTATTCAGAATATCCAGAATAGATAATGTGGTTTTAGTACATACTTTCAGTTAGTTTTTTTAATAGATATCTATGTCTATGCTATACCAGGTAATATGAATAACATTTCTTACCTCCTGGATTTTGACAGAAAGCAGATGTGGCAGTAATTAGCCACTTTGGGATGGTAGGAGGTAGTGGGGGCAGCCACCTCCTCTTAGACATACCGTAAGGTATAGGACAATAGCACAAGGTAAAATGCAGCTGGTCATTGTGGCATAATAGATTTGTATCAGGAGTCCTTCAGTGTTATTGATTACCTGCTGGAGACCTCATTAGGAGATTTGACTCAAATATTTATCTAATGAAATCAGCTTTGCATCGCTGTCATATTTTTCAACTCTGACATGACTGATCTGCAATACCTGAAAAAATTCAGACGCCTCAATATACCAAGGTTAAACTGCATCTCCAGAAGTCTATGGGATAAATTCAAACCTGTTATAAATACAGTGAAATTAATACAAATGCACCAGAGAATGATTTGACCTATAGGTAGAATTTCTGTGAGCAACTTCTGAATCTGATCTGAAAATTAGCAGCAATACAGATATCTTCAAGATTCTTCAAATCCAGTAAATACATTTGGTACACATTTGGGTGAGCTTCAGTAAACAGATGTCCTGAAGAGAGGTATGTTTCTCTTAGGGATATTCTTGCTCTATAGCTACCAATATAGCTCCCATAGCTGACTTAAGAGTAATTACTTTGGCTGCATCCTCTGTAGTAGCTCTGAAAAAACTCAGCCTTTGATACATTGTGCAATCTCTGCTTATTCATCGGAAGGTCAAGTTCACTTGTCTCTTTTAGAATATGGTGGTGGTTAGAGAAAAGTACGTTGTTAAGGCTTGGCATAGAATGAAACTTGTCCAGTTCCATTTTCCTCTTTTTGGATTATTAATGAAGGAGAGACAAGTAATCTCATCTAGTTAATGTATTCATTTGGCTTAATCCTAGTTTTTTTGATGATGGTCATGTAAAAGGAGACCATGGTTGGTGCTTAGGAAAAATGCATCCTTTGGCTATTCAGAGCTAAGAACAACATTTTCACAGTTGTTTTCTTGTTCTCCAGACTTTGAAAATACAAGCTCAGCAGGGGGAGAGTGGAGCATGAATATAGGAATATAAAGCATAGAAAAAGCTTCACAGTTCTACTGGCTTTTTTTTTTTATTGGTGTGTTTTTGTTCAGAAGTGGCTGACACCTGGAATCACTGTATAACCTAGAGTAGTTACACCTAGGGAAAAACTAGGTTTATAATTAAAAATAAGAAACTAAACAATGACGGTGGTTTATAACCATACATGATCATTCTGTTTTAATAGTGTTGAAAAGATTTTAACAAAACAATTTGATTTGGATTTAACATTTATGTTATAATAATGAATTAGTTTGTATTACAAGCAGACACATACATTTATATATGGAAACTATAGGTCCAAACAGATATTCGAAAAATTAAAAATTTTAGGTTTGTGACAAAAAGTTAAACTTTATTACATGTTTTTGACATGAGTGTTTCTACAAAAAATGTTTTTCTTTGAAAAAACTTTGATTTTTGAAAGACTTGTTTGCTCAGTCTTTTTGGCTGAGTTACATCCCTACATACACATGGCTGAGAAGGGAGGAAACAGGGAGAAAAAGTCATAGCCATGCTATTGAATGGGAGCATATTCTTTTCCGTTTTTCCTCTATTTTGAAGCTAGTTTGGTGAGGATCTTGTGAACCATAAGGAGAGTTTGAGACAATGCTACAAGCATTTTCATCTTTTGTCTTCTGAGGGACGAGTAATAACCACTGAATGGCAGAAACTTTCTGCTTAGCTGCTAGACTTGGCCACAAGTTTCTTGCTGGCAAGGGACAGCTCTCCAGTCCATTTCTAATGGCAGTTGGTGGCCCCTAACCAAGGCAGGAACTCTATTGAGTAATGGTCTCCAACGTGTCACTTATCCAGTTATTCCTCTTTTGGATTTTTCACATCTTTTGCAAAACACTTCTTTATTGTGCCAGAAGTCTGTCCAATGTTTTCCTGTTTTGAACATGGCTGTCATGAGCTTAATAATACAGAAAGATCAGAGTGAATCAGAATAAATCTTCAGTGCCTACCGAATAGGGAATTTTCCTGTGAGTAATGCTACAGGGAAACACAGAAGTCAGTGGGGACAACATATACTAGAGAAGTTGGATGACAGAAAAATGTAAGAAAAAATTTAGGCAGAGGTGACCCTTTCTCTCTCTCCAGTAATCAATCAATCAATCAATCAATCACCAAACCTTCCAAATTAAAAAAAAAGTGCTAACTAATTTTAAATTCAAGTAGTCAATTTAGACTGAACATTGGCAAAGCTGTAACCTACTGTCGTGGTTAGTACAGTTGCTCAGTCGGCAACTGAGCACCACACAGCCTCTCGCTCACCGTCCCCACCCCAGGTAGGATGGGGGAGAGAATCAGAAGGGCAGAAGTAAGAAAACTCATGGGTTGAGATAAGAACAGTTTAATACTTAAAGAAGAATAATAACAACAACAATAATAAATTGTAACGAAGAGGAAAACAACGAGAGAGAGAGAGGAACAAAACCCAGGAAAAACAATGATGCAACCGCTCACCACCCGCTGACTGTTGCCCAGCTAGTCCCCGAGCAGCGATCGCTGCCTCCTGGCCAAATCCCCCCCACTTTATATACTGAGCATGATGTCATATGGTATGGAATATCCCTTTGGTCAGTTTGGGTCAGCTGTCTTGACTGTGCCCCCTCCCAGCTTCTTGTGCACCTGGCAGAGCATGGGGAGCTGAAAAGTCCTTGACTTAGTGTAAGCACTGCTCAGCAACAACTAAAACATCAGTGTGTTATCAACATTACTCTCATACTAAATCCAAAACACAGCACTATACCAGCTACTAGGAAGGAAATTAACTCTATCCCAGTTGAAATCAGGACAGCCACCAATGCTTTCTTTGGATTTAATAAGGCTATTATTATATACCAGTTAAGTAATCACTGAAAGAGAGTAAACTGACTTTAACTGCATGGCATAAATCCTTTTGGCATTTGCTGTGTCCTTAGCTTAAAATCCCAAAAAAGCCCTAAGTGCAGAAAGTAATTATATTCTTTATACCTTGATACACAATCCATGGAGGATAGATAGGGTTCCAGTCATTTAAAACTCTAGTAGTAAATTAGATGTGACTTCTCAAACTAGTAATTAACAGTCAAAAATCTATCTTAATGCCTTTCTTTTTCTAGCTGTCTTTTTATGTAGCAACTTCAATGTGTTGAAGTGTAATTTTTAGTAGTAGTAAGGGCAAAGATATAGTATGGGAGCTGATATACTGTAGGGATGGGGTTTTCTGTGTTGTGATATACAGGACTGTCCCTACCAGCCATTTGTCCAGACAGGTCTGCATTTTTATTGACTTGCAGAATTATGAAAATGAAACCTTTCATGGGGTGCATTTAGAGGAATTGCTTTGGAATTGGGGCTTTCTAAAATGAGATTATGTTATTAAAGAAAGCTTGAAAAGGCACTGGATTAGTTCTGGACTTTTCTTCTTTGCTTGCAAACAATAACTCCATCTCCTGTTAATGATATCATAGAAGGAGGTCTCCAGGTGAAAGGATAAACTCTGATTCATTTTGCATGACAAGGATGATTAACGGGGAGGAGATTATTAGGAAATCTTCTGGCCAGATTCCAAGTCCTCTTTTCCTTAGTGCAAGAGTTCATAGCACAACATCAATTTTTGATCACATCTGGCTCTGCCCTCACTCCTCTTTTAGGGCCATCAAGATTCCTGCAGTGCCCCTAGACTCTGCTATCTAGTGTGGGCTAAGAGATGCAACTGAGCTGTGCATATTCATATCAGCTATCTTTTTGCTGGCTAAGTAGACTGTCCAATCAGCATTGCATAGATGGTCAATCTTTACTGAAGGTGAACCTAAGCAGCAGCCAAATTTATGTTCTTTGAATTGCTCTCTGGAGTTCATAGTTTTTTCTACTGACTAAATAGAGATATTAGCAGAAAATTTAATCAAGAAAGTTGATGACCTAAAGATGGGTGGTGTTAATATGCAGAGCCCTCCTCTGTGTGTGTGTGTGTGCAGATAAATTCTCATTTCCCATGGAGACTCAGCATGGAATTCTGTTACTACTGTTTCCTACAAAGTTCAATCAGCCCACTTGTTATGTCTGTGTCATATATGCTGATGTGAAGTCATTTGTGATCTACCCAAGTGCTCTTCCATGTAAACAGGAGATAACACCTAATAAACAGCTTGCCAGGGATTTTCAGACTATTCAGAGTCCAACTGCAGCTGAGGACTCTGCAAGAAAAAAGGCAGCTAAAGTGTTTACAAAGCCCAGAGTGTATGTCTGTGATGTTATACACGGTTAACTTTCTCATGAACCTATTAAGCTATAGCTTTCACCCCAGTTGAGCATTGTAGGAAACAACTCATCCCCAGGGCATCATGCTGTGAGACGCCAGAGTCAGAAGGAAGAGTTTTCTTAGAAGTGGTGCATTCTGTGAAGACTTGTTTTTTTTCTGTAGAAGTATGTAATGGTACTCAGTGGAGCTTTTGTGAAGAACACTTCAAGGTATGTTAACTGAAAACCAAAATTAAAGAGAGTGCACCCTGAGCTCACATGAAAGGGATTCTGAGGACAAGGATGAATGATGAAAAAACTGTTTCTCCTGGGTCAGTAAGGCAATAGGCCAGCACTCTGGAGACCTGTGCTTTTTTGCATGCAGCAACTGAAACAGTCATTTAGTAGAACTTCATTTTTCATCTCCCATTAAAGGAATGAAGCAAAGATCTTTCACCTGGAAAACTTTTTATTGCCATGTAATGATTTTTTAAATGTACCTATTAAGACACCGTGCCCCGTATCAATGAACTTCTGTCAATCTGTAGCTTAATAATGCATGCTATTTCACAATTTATTTACTGCATTGTGAGGTAAGTGGGCTCGATTGTAGACTAATAATCTCTTCTGATTTAGAGGGGTTAATGTTAACATGCATAGCCAGGGAGACTTGGCAGGGTAAAACACTATTTATTTTTCCTTTGCCCAATTAAAAATGCTGATGCTTATTACACTACTGATGCTTATTACACTTCAAAAAATTTTGTAGTATGAAGGGCCCTTTTATCATTTGTGTAGATATTAAAATTTTGGAGACAAATTAAAATCTTCCAGGCATTATTTTGGCCTTATATTCATTGCAGCAAACAAATTTCATGTATAGCTTGTGAGAAAAATTGTGTTGGGAGAGAATAAGGCAGCTTGTATAGAATTAAGGAACTAGAAATACTAGTGGATGGGATGTTTACCTTATCAAAGTGAACACGAATAACCTTTGTTAACAAAATGATCTGTTCAAAAATTTATTTAATATTGCCTAGTCTTAATAACTTGCTATTGTTATAGTCCTCTTTCATGACATTGTGGGGCATGGAATTGTGTTCCAAAAATTAATTCTGAATTTAGAATTTCTAGTATTTTCATTTGAATTTGACCCACTTTGTACTTGAGTTTTAGATATTCACCTAATAATATACACAAAGTTCATTTTTTTGGAGTTGATTAAAGCTTCGACTTCCTTTCAGGCCAATCATGACAGCCATTTACTATATCACTTACCTTAAAGCCATAAAGATTAGCACTTAATTCCAAAGGTGACTGTGGTATGGCATGCTCCTTTCAAAATACATAAGTATTGAAAACAGGAAAACCTTGGTGTATTTAACTTCTTAGCTAAGTTTTCTTTTTTTTTCCCCGTCAAACATGATTTAAGTCACCTCATATGATTAGAATGGTAACATCTGGTCATGGTAGATGAAGCACTGCATATAAAATGGTAAAGAATCAGCCCTTAATTTCAGGGGAGTTAAGGCTCTTTAATTGTTTCTTAGCTCCCTTGGAGAAACATGAACTATTACTTTCTCTTCACATTGTCTATTTTAGCTAACTGCTGCCTTTGTTGAAGAGGTTCTATAACATATGCTTCTTGTTTAAGAAGCTGTCAAACTGTAGCACTAGATTTTTGAAGAGAAACATGCTGACTATGTGGAGACAAAGCTGGAATGAAGAGAACAGCAGAGATAAATGAATTGGCAGAAAACAATGATGGTGATTTTGGTGGGGTTGTCTTGTAAAAAGTAGCCAACTTGTAGAGTGCCCTACTCTTGTGTAAAAATGTGATAGAGAAACCATCTCATTTTCCATAAGCATTTGTGTGTTTGAACGGACATGATCCCTGACACTACAGGAGCTCTCAGATCAATGTTTCCTTAGCCAGCCTTATTCCCATAAAATAAGCTCCCTTAAAGATGGCCTCAATCTTCTGCTTTGACTTTCTATGTCTTAAATGAAAGGGAATGAATTCCCTGTAAGCTGGGTGCTGATGAACACAGTTGTCGTCACTTCCAATGACTTGAATGTGGCCAGGTAAGGGGCAATGGGACTGCTCCTCTGAACCTTGTGCTGTGTTATTGACCAATTACTGCAGATCTTTGAACTGCTTTCTTACACTTTAGCTTTTCCTCTCCCAGCAAGTTGTGCAAACCACAAAAATGAGTGTTAATCCCTTCAGCTTCCATGAGAAATCCATTGCTCCATCTATTGCCACCTCAGTCAGACTCTTCTTCCTAAAGTAAAGAGAAATTTGTTCAGCCTACAGCCCTGAAACTCTGCATAGACATCGCCCATGTCTCTTTTTGCAAGCAGTGTAGCCAAACAGGAGCAGATTAGAAAAGGGATACCTTTGGTATTGATAATGAAATGTCCACAATATCTGTGTTTCAGGGGTTCTACTTTGGAGTAATACTAGTCTGGCCCTGTGGATAGAGTACCCATTAACAGCTAGTTTGTATTTAGTGCATCTTCCAGGCTAGTTTAATCCAAAAGGAATCCAGTTCATGAGGGAGATTAGTGGAAATAACTGGGAGATGACTCACTTCAGAAGTGCACTCCTGGTCCAACCAACCCAATGTGTCCTAGATCAATACTGACCACTTATGATGAACATCTGAGACTGGCAGATAAAATCTGAGGCAGTGATTTTGCTAGGAAGGAGGAAAACGAGATGTTTTCTGCTGCAGAGGAAGTCACTGCCACAGTGTTTTCCCTGATCTTTTCATTCCTCCTCCACTGAGTGTGGGTATGCAGGGAAGTTCCCAAAAGGAAGAGGGCTGCAAAAAAGGCCTGGGAGGGGATAACCTGAGGTTTGCAGTGGAAAGACTGCAGGAAGGTCTAAGCTAATTAAAACATCACATGTTGGGCAAACCAAGGGCTGAAGTAGCAGTGAGGGGAGGGATTTGAAACTGGAGTGAGGGTTGACTGTTTGCATATACCTTACCAATGCTACATAGAGGAGGTCTGAATTCGAAAAGGAAATAGTTTAACACCTGGTGGGGTGAGGTATAAACCTAAACTTTATAAAAAATGGCATTGCAAAGATGCCAAGTTGAACGCTTGGGGTTAGGGAAGGAATAACACTGTGGGATCTGCACCACCAGCAGAAACACTTGTCCCTGTTCTGCCTGCTCTGCTGATGTGGTGTTTCCCTGGAAGTAGGTGTGATTAGCTAGTCCTTGTCCTCATGTTGCGACTCTGAGCAACCAAGCCACTTCTGTTCTCCCGACACTGCCCAGTTTCCCCATGTTTCCTCTCTCATCTATCATTCTGTAACTGTCTCAGAATTTGGATTTTACCAAAAGTCAAGTAGGAGACTTGAAAAAAAATTGTCTTTTTTTTTTTTCTATAGGATATTCTATGTTGAATTTCCAATGTGATGTTTCAGTAAAATATTCACATAAGGAGACTAGAGGAGAGAAGAGGGGAGGAAGGGGAAATCCCTTCTTGCTAGAGTTACTGTGCTCCCTGTGAGTACAATGAAGAAACAACAGCTTATGCATCACAGGAGAACAGAATATCAAAGGGCTAGTTCTGTTTGCAGTCATGTTTTCTACCTGATGCTTCTCAGCCATGCGATCAGTAGCACTTAGACTCTCTGCAGAGACAACACAGAGGAAAAGATCAGCTGGGTCCTGCAGATCAAACCTCTGTGACACAGAAAAACATGAGGTTACTAGAGTAATTGCTTAATTTCCACTGAGTTGTATATTGTCCATTTCATTTCAGAAAAAAAGAACAAAAGGATCTTCTTTGCAGGAGATAAGAAAAGACCATGTTATTTTTAATAAATATTTCATTGTATTCTTGAAGAAAGAAATGTTTAATGAGGTGAAGAGGAAAGGAGAACCCCAGATAACTGGTTATAATGAGGAAAAGAGTGAAAAAAAGAACATAATCATCTGGTAGTGATAAGCTTTCAGGGTGGCAGTACTGGCAATATTGGAAAATAGCTGGTTTTACAAGAAAATACAGAATGAAGCAAAAACAGTAGACCAATGAAAGTGCTTTTATAACATGAGTAACTAGCCTGCTTAATTACTTTTTGCTACAAATATCATTTAGTCCACATACCTAATAAGTTTCAAAAAAATAAAATATGAAATGAGCATTCTTAGATTAGCCATAATTTCGTCTCATAGCTTTAAACATCAGAACAAAATAAATTCACATGTTTAGAAGAGATAGTCCTCGGTTGTCACAACATAAACAATTCCAAATTTTTTATTGGATTAGAATGAAAGAAGATTAAAATTAGATTTTTCTTACAGAGAAATTACCCCGTATTTCTTCAGGATAGCATCTCCCTCATTTTCTCCTCAAACATCTGCCTCTGACAAGTGGATCACTGTGAATGCTTACTCTCAGCCAATACAATATTCCTGCAGTCCTAAAGACACAGAAGACTAACAGTGAGCACGGTGTTACGGTTTTTCTGGTGGCTTTGTGATTTGTTTTCATTAACATTAAACCACCCAGGTGAGGTTTTCTTTTCACTATCCTCTCTTAAAGGCATTGTACTTAAGCTATTTTCAGACATGTGCACCAAGTGGCTTGCAATTCTTCTAGGATTCTGAGCTGAGATTATGAAACATCACAAAATGAAACTCATTTGTCAAATCAATGACTTCAGAATTAGATCAAGAAATGGTTTGAAGTAATTTATTCCTAATAAAATATGAGATTAATTATAAGGTTCCTTGCTTGATGTATATGTTTTCAACTTTTAAGAATAAATAATATTTGCAGATAATTGCACCAGAGTAAAACTTGTGAAAGATTATAGCATGTATTTTTCATAGCCTGGCTTTTACGAGAATTTTGGTGTTTTTTTGTGAAAAAAACGGTTTTCAGTGTTTCTGGTCGTTTATAGATTATATATATATTAGTTTATATGGGCAATATTTAATGATTTTTCCTGTATAAAAATGCAAGGAAATATAAGAGGATAAAGTCAGACAGTCAGAGAAAGGCTTCTGTCAAATCAACCTGGTTTTTTACTTTTCTTATTATACATGTGAATGCTAAAAGTTGACAAGGTGAACCAGCTGCTCTTTCCTTGATTCAGAGTTTCTTACACAGAGAGAGATGTGAAAATACTTACCCAAATTTGGCCAATTTTTTGTTCATTATTCTAAGTAGCTGAAAATTGTTCATCTAATCTGGTAATTACTCTCACGTCTGCAAACCTTGTCCAAAAAACTGTTCAGTTGTTACTCAGCTGAAAAAATGGTTCCTTGCAACATAGACAAATGGCTATATTCTGCTGACAAATCTAACAAGCAACATCAGAATACAGCAAATATAGCCCAGCACTGACTTTTATGAGACTGACTCAATGCCTCTTCAGGTCAATAGAAAGTCACTGTATCATTCGTAAAGGGCTTTTAATATCCTTTATTATTTTTTGCAAACCACAGAGAAGATACTATATTTTAAGCACCTCTTTCCACTGAAGTGGATGCATTAAGTGGCATGGTGGGGTTCAGTTGTTTTAACACTGTGTTTGATGCCCCTGTAATGGCTTTAAGGTATCCTGCTTGTCCTTCAGCCTCCACTCTGGCAGGGCATGTGCCTATCCCAAATCCTCCCAAATCCTGCAGGCCTCTCAGGCTGAAGTCAAATGGTTCCAGTTATTTCCAAACGGATCTTATGTTTTAGGAATTGAATTATGTTCTCACTATCTGAACTATTATTATTATTGCTGATAAAGAAGGATGCATTTTACTTATTAAAAAAAAAAACAAAAACAAACAACAAAACAAACCCACAACAAAATAAGGCCTGTTCTAGCTTTCTGTGTGCATCTAGCTTAAATTCAGTTTATTCTCCTACGGAAATACCTTTCTGTAACCTGAAGACATGTTTGCAATAATTTGCAATTATAGTAGAATGTATGGTCATGCAAATATATACAACATGGCAGTTTATTGGACTGAGATAGCTCTTATTCTGATTTTGCTCAAGCTTCTTTTAAATTAAAGCCCATGAATAACAATTATTTTCAAACAGAATGTCAAAGTGTTGTATTCTAATAACTTTTCACCCTTCTTGCCTGTAAATACGAATAAGATTACCATTGAGGAGTGAAGTTTAAATATTCCTTCTGATATAACTGGGTGGAAGTATCAGTTTTAATGTAAAAAAAGTGTGATGAGTTGGGGCTAGTTCTTTGACAAGCTGACAGTTGTCAACCCTTGCAGTCAATGCAACTGGAAGGCTTTAGAGCCTGGGAGAAAATGGTCTGTGCTTTTCAGCCTTGAGCCTTCGGTTGCATGTGTTGCCTGTGTGCCTGTTTGTGGGGAGGTAGACCCACAGTTGTTCCTGTTATGCCAAGGTAAAACAGAGAATCCAAATTCCAAATCAATTATGAACTCCTAGGTATGAAATAAACACCTTAAAATTACCTACATATATTTTGCTAGCTCTTTGTCCTGACTCTGCTAGGGAGACTTCCCTGAATTCAATGCAGCAATGAAGGTTTAAAATTGGTGTCTGTAGTGAAGAAGTGCAATGAACAGGAATGAGGGAAAGGCTTGAAGTTAGACAAGTGTTTATTTTTATTTTAAGTATGAGTTTTGAACTAGGCTACCTCCTTTCTAGTCTTTCTGCTCTAGTCCTGAGCTATGAGCTTATTGAAGTGTGTTTGAAAATGGAGGTCTGAGAGTACACTTCTATGAAACGGTGCATCAGGCATGATGGTGGGGACCAGCAGGCTTAACTTGCTGAGCTGTAGTTCTTTCCCTTCTTCCCCAGTGGTATCCACTCCCCTTATCTCTGTCCTTCAAAGGGAAAATATCATAAGCTGAGGTGCAGTAACAAGAGAGAGGCTTTTTCTTTTTTGCTTTTGGTTTTTAATCCCTTTTGCCTTACAGGCAAAGAGACAGCTGCCTTCATTTTCTGCAAGAAAATAAAACTTCTGCATGAACCCAAGAGACAAGAAGATTCATCTGGGTTACAGAATAAGAAAACTGGATAAAATAGCTGTCAGGGCAGAGTAAAAAAGCCCTGGTTTTGTTTTCCTGCCATATTTGTGCAGAATTGTAGGGTTTGGTGGTATTGGTTTTTTTTTTTTTGTTAGCTTTTTTTTGGCACCCAAAATTAATGGAAAAAAGTCACATGTCCTCTTTCACACAGTTCTTTCTCAGTCGTATTCTGGACAAATTCCAACAGAAGTCTGGAAGAAGGTGCATAAGACTTCTTCTAATAAGGTACTATGGCTGTATTCCCAGAAATTTGGATCTGAATAGAAAACAGCAACCAAGAAAAGATATTTTTTACTCTTCTTCTTTTGAATATCTGCACAGTATCATGTAGGAAGCAGAAAACTTTAACAATTCTATTTTATATCATTCTGAGTTATTAAAAAACACCCCAAACAATACAAGATCTGGGTGTTGTGGTTCAAACCAAAGGATGAAGCTGAGTTGCTTAAATGTAATGTCTAGAGTCACTTGAGATATTCTCCATTATCCAAGATCTTTGGCTAACACTCAGGCATTCAGATAGAGACATCTAGGACTTAGACGATTCCTGCATCTGCCTGGGGTAGAAACTAAAGTCCAAGCAAAATATGCCATGCTTAATACATGCCTAATATGACACTAGATGTTTACCTCAGAAATCCAAGACTCAATGTTCAGGTTGTGGTTTTGCTCTGTGTTTGCTTGGACTTCAAAGCATATAAATACTATGTGAAACAGTTTATTTTTGCTGACTTTCACATTTGAACATCTTGAAGTAGGGCTATAAAAAACTGCATTCCTGTTGCCAGTCAAAAGTGCTAAGCCATATATATTAATCCAATATGTAAAGGAAGAGATCCATGGTTTCTATAGAATATATGTAAATGTCCAGTCTTTCAACATTTAAGTCCTAACATGCTACTAAAAAGGACAAGACAGATTGTGCTACAAATTTAAGTACTCATTTTTCTTTGTCCTATTTTTGAGCCTCTTAGAAGCTAGGAAAATGTTGTAAAAGGCAAAACCTAGAAGTAATACAAGAGGAACAAAAAATCAGGAACCACTGTATTCTCAAGTGCCAGTCACTGGTTTCCTATTCTGTAACTTGCGTAAAGCAAGTGTGATTTGATTTTAAACCTATAATAAATCTGAGATAAAACACCAGTGAGGGACAGCTCATAGCACTAATGCCCAGATCAACAGAAGTCTCTCTTCTGTGGCTCCATAATCAGCCAACTTCAGGACGTATGGAGGGGAAATAGTCTTTCATTCCAGATGAAAAAATACCACTCTGACAGGCAAGACTTATTGCTCCAGCAGCTGGTAGCTGTATTGCAAACTTGATTGTTTAGGGGGCAACTCACCATGTCTACTACTGGTAGTTCTTTTTATAATTTAGAATGTAAGTGGGAACAATGACCAAGTTTTTATGATTTTAAATGGAATAATCAAATCCACTTCTTAAAGTTCCCTTTAGAATATATACATAGAAGATGATGGTTAAAAAGAAAGTTTAACAGGACGTGGGATTATTTTTTTCTTGAATGGCATTTTCTATATTTTGAATTTTGGGTCAGCATTCCTATATGAAACTTGTGATGGGAATAAAAATGGAAGCTGATGTAAGCCTGTTGGGTGGTGTTGAGTATGGCCTCACTGACAAGCCTGACTGAAAGCCACTGAAGGAGTCTCTCTTTACTTTAACTGACTTGGGTGATAAGGTTTCAAGGTGATAAAAGACACAGAAGTCTATCTTTAGTTATACATAACTCTTATTATTGGCTGTGACCAGTGAGACTAACTCATTTTTAATGCCTTGACTGGGTTTAATGACAATGACTGCCTGACCTCATTTTGGAAAATATAAATGTATTTAGTGTTTTGTTTCTTTCTGCTTTCATGGTAAAAGCAGTCCCTTTGGCCATAAGGCTCTACCTTCAGAGTTGCCAATCCTGCTACTCTTTGTCCCTTGCAAATCCCTACTCTGTTAGTGAAGCAGCAAAACCACTGGGAGCAATAGTGCACAAGGAGCCGGGAAACAAAGTTTTATTCTGACCCCTTGGCTGCCTCCTATATTTTCTTGATGGCACAGAGGAGCCAGAGAATTGTTAACTGATATGATGCATGAGTTTCCTTCTCACCTAAGCGAGTTCCCCGCATGCTATAAAACTACAAGGGTTAGCACCTTCCTGGAAATGAGACAGGTAAGTGTAGCTCCGAGCATCATCAGCTGTTGAAGAGCCTCGGGGCAGGGGAGGCAGGCAGAAGGCTGCTTATCGCCAGGAGCACAGAGCTTTGGCTTAAGGAGGAGGCTAAGGGCCAGGGAAGGCTTTATAGGCCTAATTGGGATGGTGGCCTGAAATCCAGGTGGGCCAGAAATATTCCATAAAGCTCTCCTCTTTTCACTTCTGACCAAAAGAAAGAGTGGTGCACAATAAAGATATTTTGCACTTCAGCAAACACACCTGGAAGCCTGGGAGAATGACTCATAGCTTTACTATATTTTTGTAACTGTTTTGCTCATCCTTAATTAACAGCAAGACAGATTTATAGAGAGTACAAAATAAATAATTTCCTGTAATATAAATATTTATGTGACTGAATCGCAGTGGTAAGTATTGTAAAAATTATAATTTGAAATTCTAAGCAGTGCTGCTTCAATGTTGACAGCTATTTGAATTCCGCTAATGAAAATATATTCAATCTATATATTGTTAGCTTTCTATATTATCCAACAGGCAGCAGAGATTAATTGTTACTATTTAAATTTCAGTATTGACAGTATTTTCAAACCATCTCTTGGGTAATATTCATGCAGACTTCAAAGCAATCGAAGAGAACTATGAGATTGTATAAAAAAATCACTCAACAATTCCTTATTCTATGTACTTAACCTCTCAAAGCTGTCTTGCCTTAAGAAGAAATCAGTCCCTAGGCAATAAATATGACGAAGTGCATGCCGGAGCAACTCAGTGGCTGCATCACTGGATACATCCTAAGAAATTTTAAATTCTTTCCAACACGTATTGAACTAACATCAAATAATAGTTTTGGCCTCAGTGTTAAGCTGTTAGTCAAATTCCTTAATTGGCATACTTTCTCAACAGCTACTTTCTCAACATTCATATAACTTAAAGAGTAATGTGTTTGATTTGTTAATATGACTTTGATTTTATATTGATTTGAGAGTAGAATTGCTTTGCATTTATCTGAATTTTATGTCTGTATAAAAAGTTAAAAGTAGCCTAACTTTTAAATAAGAATAAAATCAAAGAATTGGTCAAGGAACTGCCTCAGGTTTGAAAAATAATAGTAGAGCAATAACAGCAAAAAGTTATTTTTAAGCTGGATCAGTTCCCTCATGGCTCTCAATGTAGTCCCACAAATAGTGGTTGTCGGCATGGCTGAAGAGTGGTGAAATAAAAGGAAGAAGATGAAGGAGAGGGGGAAGTCTTTAAAATCTGCTCCAAATCATGGCTGAATGAACACAGAGCTCTTCTCGCCCTAGCTAGTGCTGCGGATTAGCTGGGGCAGAGCTCTGAAAAAGAGCCCTCATGCCATTTCCAGTGCTCACACTGGCCAAACATACAATCTCTCCAACTGGGGCCAGGCAGATATTCCCTTCAAAACCCCCAATCCAGGCTTTTCTAGTAGTAGTTAAGATGCTCTGTTTTGTAGCTGCTTGCTTCCCTTGTATAAGATACTGACATCCATTCCTGTNGTGTTTCTGAATGCTAGTTACTATGGGAAAAGTCACAGTGACCTCCCATTGCATCTGCCATCTCTGTTTCACCATGTCAGTATGCTCTCTCTGCATAATCCCTGTATGAGGGCATGCTGCTGTCTACNTTACCATCTTAGAAGTATCAGTTTTGCAATATGTGGCCAGAAAAATAAGTGTTGGATAACCACACCTGCTAGAAGGGCTTTGCCCTGTGACAGCAGACCTGGTCTCAAGCCGAGTGCCCTCCTGACTGCTGAGGAGCTGGCTGTACTCAGCTGCTGCTAAAGGAGAAAGCTCTCTCCTGGTAAAATCAAAGAGGAAGAAGAGTGTTTCGTTTACTTTTTCTTGTCCAAAGGAGGAGTGTCTTGGCCTAGATCACATAAGGGACTTAAGTTCATGATCTGTTTGGTTAACATGGGACTCAGTCAAGAGCACCTAATCTCAAATTCACCTGGCTGAGCTCAGGCTCTACTGCACTGTGCCCACAAGTGTCTCAGTTTTTCACAGGGCTGACCAGCTGGCAGAGCTAGAAATTAAGTGCTGCTCTGCCTATCGCCTCTCACCTGTCTCAGGTGCAGTAAATGCTCCCCTTCCTTGGCTGAACAAGATGCAGTGGTGGCATAGCACCAAGGCAAAAACTTCTGTCAGAAGAAGTTGATTTTGGCCCTCTGGCTGATCTTGTCATTCCTTCATCTGCTGTCATACTTGAATAACCATTTTTCTCAGTGCATCGCTAAATGCACCAAAGCATTGTTTTTTAACAAAAAAAAAGGCAGGACAGGGTTTCAAAAAGTAATTCATAACTATGCGGAGGTTGAAGCATGGCAAAAAATGTTAGCTCTGTCTCATAAAGCCACCGAGTACAAACATGTAAAGAAGCATACATGAAACCTGCAGACCAGAGATCAGCAAATTTACCTGTCTGTGCTCTGGAGCTAATCTGTGGTGGCCAGGTATTTGACATACAGGACCACACTGGTCTTGTACGGAGTTCACAGATGTGTCTTACAGAACTTGATTTGTAAGTTATAACAGAATATTTCCACTAATAAATAATTTTCTTCAAGCCATCTGTCTAGTGGGAGTGAAGAGGAATGAGGCTGTTAGAACAACAGAGCAGGGTGAGGACTGTGTTTTTAACCAGAGCTGGATACTATTTTTAAAGTATGTTGTGGGCCAGAGGGAACATCACACACTTGTCCCTGCATTTGATTCCCACCCCATAAAAGGTGGCTAAGGACAACACCCGCCTGTGGTGGTGCATTCCTTCCCTCCGCCCTTCTCCTGGGCCACTTGTTGATCTGGGCCGCTTGTTGATCTCAGAAATTCCCGTGAAACCTTGGCCTTGGTGTACTGAGTCTGGCGGTTGAGCGCTCCTTGACCGTATCAGAAACTCTGCATAACTGAGGGTGGGAAGGTACTCCTACTGCCTGGTCCAGGTGTCATCTTATCTGATTCGTAGCTCAAGGGGAGCAACACTGAAACCTTGAGAATTTTTTAGTAATTACCACCTGGGACTGTGGCCGGGATGGAAATTTATGGATTATTAAAGCCAATCATTTTGCGAACCTATAAACAGTGGTCCTAAGTGAGACCCTTTGAGGTGTCCTGGACCACAGCAGGCTGCCCCCAGCATCTCCCTCTGAGTGGGACACCTCTCAGAGCTCGCGACCTCTCGAGTCTGTGATATTCAGAGGATTGTGGCCGAAAGCCAACAACAGGACCTGAGCTGAAACCCTTCACTCCTCGAAGCTCAACCCTCGCCTGTTGAGAAATGCTGAGACATTTGACATGAATATTTCTTCACTGAACTTGAAACAAAGAAGTTCCTGACAAACTTTCTAAGACTCAATTTAGAGTTTTGGAAAGCAGGTATTCTTCATTGCGATGTCGGACGCACAGGGGATCACTCCACCTAGTGTGCGTACCAAATCACTCTATCATAGAAGTTATATACAATTAGGGTATATATATTCATTACATTTCCGAGAAATAATCTAAATATTCATGTTATTTCCTGGAATTCATTAACATATGAATGTTTGATGCATGGGCCCTTGTGTTCATGGGTGGCCTTTCAGGGTCTCCCAGTGGTCTTTTAGAGTCCCCTGGTGGTCGTCGATTGTCTTCCCTCACAGTGTCCTTTAGCTGAACTCAGTCTTTACGCACGCTCAGTTTTAACTCTTGGCTTATTTAGTACAATTCTCATTATCACAAACTAGCACTACCCCCTTATCTATTTTATGTAAGATACAAGGTTAACCTCTTTATCTATTTTATGCAGAATATTAAGTTTCAAGGCCTTTCTAGCTACTGGATGTCCGGCCTGTCTATTCAGGAAGCATTACTAACCATCTGCATCATTTCAACCAAAGAACCGTATGTCTCTTCACTGTTCCTTTGTATTTGGTATCAATCCCTATCAAACTCGAGGGGAATTTTTAACAGGTATACCTTTTGTACATTTATATATATTTTTGTCTCTGTGTGTTTGTGTGTGAACTAATAGTATGCATAGTATAATCTGTAATTACGTCACTGTTTTGTACATTTATATATGTTTTTGTCTGTGTCTGTGTGTGAATTTATAGCATGCATTGTGTAATCTGTAATTAAGTCACTGTTGTGATTATAGTATATTTTACTAACTAACTTTGTAAAAGTTAAATCAGTTAATGATTAAATGCTGCTAAGATCTTATGATCTATACTTCATCCGTGTAGTAAGTAATAGAGTGAAACTTGTCATCGAACTCTGTTAAGCCGCGCTTCTATAAATTTCTATTAAAATCACTTTCTGCTAATATCATTGACAGTGATTCCTTAAGCGGCCTCTAAACCACTCATTCATTACACCACCTGAGGAAAACCCCCTGGGATTCCCAGTGAGATGAATGATGATAGCCAGAGTCTAACTGGTTTATCTTAGATTTACATTGAAGATGCCATCTTAGGACTTTCCAAACTGAACAGACTTACTGCAGCGTTACCTTGGCTAGAGATATTCCCTGTATATAAAAGCATATATTCCTTGCAGTATAAAAGCATATACTGCACTTCAGGCAGTTTTTCTTTCAGTACTATCAAAGCACTACAGAAACTGTACCAAGGGTGAGGATTTGGCCCCCCAAAGCGCAATTTCTCTGATGCTATTACTTGCCATACGTTACACTGTCATCTGTTGGCCAAATGTATTCATGACACTTGAGAGATTTATTTAAACCATTTCTCCTAAGCCTGATCTTTCCTATTTCATTGTGTTAAAGCAATCAACAGCAGCTTGACAGCTAGTTGGCTACCAGTCCTTGCTGGAGGGTGAATCACTCACAGTGACATTGGGGAGATTCCCAACTATCATCTCTGAGATTTACTGATGTCATTACTGAAGGTGATACATGGCCACTTGGGAGAGAAGCAGTTTGAAAAGATGTATGCACAGGTAGATAGATGGAGGGGGACAAACCATTAAAATTAATTTTAAAGCTGAACTAGGTTTATTCTGTATGATTTCGTGCATGATGAATTGATCCTTTGTGGGGGGCCTGAGAGAAGCTCTGTGCTGCTTGAAATTCTTCTACTTTTGATTTCTGTGCCCTGTATCTTTAAATATCTAAAAACTCTGCCTCTTTGCAGTAATGACAGCCATATCTTTTCCTCTTCACAGCCTGTCAAAGGCTTACTGACTTTGGAGCTGGGGTGCAGAGTCCACCTAAAGATCTGGTGATTAATTTAAATACCACTCCATAAGCCCAAAAGTATGGTGCAGATAGACTTCCCACAAATCCATGAATCTGCTGTGACTTTTTCTGAAGGCAGTCTATATCCTGAAAATGCAGTGAAAACAGGGCTCCCATAGCAATACAACTTACTGTCCCTTCATAGGATAACATAGATTGCATTAATGAACTTAATTTTCTTGAACAAAAGAGAACAAATCTTATCCTTTTTTCTTTCTTTTACAACACAAGTCTGATCCTTACAATTGCTGAATAATTTGGTCCCTTTATAATATGCCATTCATTGTAGTAAGTATAATGAATATTTAATACAAATAGCAACAAGAGTTAGATGCTTGCTAGAAATTTTTTTTTTACACTGAAGGATATGGTAATGCATTTAAATGGCCTTCCAAAAGCTATTGTCAAGCTTATTTTAATATGTCCCTATTATTCGGTTCCTGATTTATTACAAATATACAGTGCACTGAAAAAGTCTTTCATCAGCTATAAGAGTGACTTCTTTCAAACAACAAAAGAAAAAAAAGTCTCAAGTCACAGTATTTTTTAATAAACAGACTTCCTTTTTAGAAATAGGCTTTTCAGCAACTACAATCTCTCCCATTTCGAATAAGCTTCATGCTGGAAAGCCTCATATCTCATTCCCCAAATACTTGCAACAATTTCAGTGTTTATTGATCACAGCAGGGCTCCTTAATTGGACTCACTAACTTATGCTGCAGGAAAAGGCCAATACCAGTATATGCAAATAGAGAAAAACCTCCCAGAGAAGCAGACTGTATAAAACCCCTCACCTCCCGAAGTTATGATCTGCAGATGCTCTGTAGCTCACACAGAGAAAACACATGATTACATGGAGAGAAAAGAAATAAGACTGGTTGGTGCTACAAAACAGAAACCGTCATCATAAAGTAATATTACTTACATAGCACGTTTGGTCTCCAGAGCACAGAAATGCTTTTCAGAATAAGGTAATCATCACCCACTGGAGTAGTAGTCTTGTGCTGGGTTTAGCTCAAATTTCCTGCTAAGTCTCTTTAAAGGTGACCGTGTATATTTACATAAACTCAAAGGCTACCTTCTTCTTTGTGCTATAAAAAGTAAATGAACTGTGAGGTGCCCCGGGATAGTTATGACCTGATTTTGTGTTCCTAACATATATAAAAAACTTCATATCAATATATTTATATATTTATCTTGATTAGTATAAAAATTCAAGAATCCTTTTCATGTGTTAATGAAGGAGCTGCATATTTCTGTAATAATTTATGGCATTTCATGGGTATTCTTAGATATGAATGTGTTTTTATTTACCGTGGGAAAGTGTATGCTGATCCTTTTCTTTCCCTTTACAGGTCTCCTAAACTAAGGCACCTATATCTATACTAAGCTTCCTAAATTACTGATCCTAACAGGAAGCCTGATGAGTACTTGCACTTGCATTGATTTAATTACTACAACAAGTTTGTCATGTCCAGCTTGGATCTAACTGTAAAGACTCTACACTAGGGAAAAATAAATTACGACATTACAAGGAGATCTGTAGTCTCTTTCTGCCTCCTCCCGTGGCTTGATAGGAGTGCCCTGTCACAGGACAGACTGCAGATGTATCCTGGAGATGTTTTGCTCCTACCCAAAGCTGACAGACTTCAGGAGAGCAGGATATTGGCAGAGGAGAGCACCAGTAGTCATCACAGCACGAGGTTGTGTTACTTGTCTTACTTTGCTTTCAGGGTTGCAAAAAACAAAGAGAAAATTACTTGATAGGCACCTCTGCCTTCCTTTTCCTTCCTCATCCTCTCTGTCTTCTCCAGGGAAGTTGAGAACTGACATTCCTGCCAATATGAAACTCAGACTGCAAGTAAGCAGAGTGTCCAGCTTGCCTCATGCTCAAAGATACCGGCGTGGTAGTACCTGCGTGCCCTGCCCAGTCCTCACTTTGTCATTCATATCACAAAGTGGGGTCGAATGCATGTGACGAGGAACATTTCTTTTCATTTGGAGACTCACTGTTAAGGCAGCAGAGTTGGAAC
Source organism: Pelecanoides urinatrix (assembly GCA_013400755.1). Taxonomy (NCBI): domain Eukaryota; kingdom Metazoa; phylum Chordata; class Aves; order Procellariiformes; family Procellariidae; genus Pelecanoides; species Pelecanoides urinatrix. The sequence continues at coordinate 107,035 of VZTQ01000889.1, read as the reverse complement.
ATGCTCTCTGCCAAACTATTTAAAGCATTATAAGAACACCACAGCCCATGGTGACCTCTTTTCCTGCTCAACCTGCACGTTTTCCTTACCTCAGCAAGGCTCAGCTGAAAAATACCAATCTGACAAAACCAAAGTGCTTTACGAGAATTTATTGATTCTGTCCAAACCTTCAAATAAAATCAGTCAGGAAGATGGGCCAACTGGCCCTGTCCCCCATCTCATGTGTTTCCAGTCCTCCCTGGTCTTCTGGAGTTTCTTCTCCCCTTCACCTAACCAGGGAATTTTTGGTGCTCCCCTGCCCATTGCTCCCAGCCAGGCGGGCTGCCGTGGAGGCAGGAGGCACCAGCATGGCCCGTGCCCGAGCTCCCGCACCCTGCTGACCACCTGCACGAGTGGCCAGGGAGAAGCTACGTATGTGGTCTGGCTCAGCTCTCCCCTGGGTTACCTGGCTTCCTGGTCTTTTCCCTAGCAAACTGGATAAATAAGGGTAAAAATGGTGGCTTGCTGTGCTGGACACCTTCTTGCTGGCTCTGAAACAACAAAATGCAACGAAATTCTGTAATCCTTTGGGTTGATTTTTTTTTTTTTTTTAATTCTGACGCAAGATGAAATCTTGCTGTCTAAGATTGTGTGTTCCTTGGAGAATTTTAGTTTTGATTCCCTATCCACTGGGAATAGATCAAGAAAATTACATTTCAATTCTTTCTTGATAAAGAAGGATGTATCATAAGTTTTCTCCTTAATGCTCCAAGAGGATCAAAAGTAGTAACGAGGTGTTTTAGCAGGAACAATCAGACTTGGGAAAGTTAGTTGTGAAAATTAGAGATGATCTTTGTCTTTGATGTGCATCTTCTTCACCTTGAAATTGCAAAAGATTTTAGCAAATACCCTTTTTGTTTTTTTGTTTTACAAGGTTCAGAAAAGACCTTTAGATTGGGTTGAACTGAAAGAATTGGATTTTTCTTTTATTCCTCTATTTATTTCCATTAATTGACAGTTCCCCAACTTAGTCCTTCCTTCAGGATTTTGCCTGTTAAGTTACAATAAACATTTTTATAGTTAAAACAATCCAGAAGATTGAAACAAAACCAAAATCAAGCAATAAATTAAATCTCTTTCCTCAGACAAAATGTATTTTTATTTTTTGGTTCTATGTTTTGCAGATTGAAGGTTAGGACATATTTTCTTTCTGATTGAGTTCAATGGTTAAACTTTTATTCTAATAGAGGAGTACTTATCTAAACATCTGTCATTTATCAGCCCGTTTGTGCTATGTACTGCTAGAACCATTAGCAAAAATGACACGACTGAAACCCACTATCAGAGTGATTACAGTCAGCAACTGAGTTTTGTCTTGGTTTCCATGTGATAATTCATTTGTCTGATCAAATGAGTTCGATCCTAGAAGTTCTTTGTATAAATTGTATGGTACATGTAGGTTTTAAAAATCATATTTCAAAAATGCACAAACAAGTCTTGTTAAATCTTTGGAGTGGGTAGGTCTATGTTACAAATCGCTTCAATTTTCTGATAAAGGAATGAACTATAAAGATATTTTGTTTTCCTGGGGAACACATGAAAAATATTTTTGTTTTAGTAATAAATACAGAAGCTCTTTGCATGTCCTATGGTTAAATATTATTTTATTCATTTATTATGTAGCACAGATTCTGTCTGAAAACCACTTCTTTCTTTTCTGAGTACATCAAGAAATCCAGCATCCTTATTTTTTTTGGTGTTTGTTCCTTCCAACTTCGATACTTCAGTTCAACAAAATGTGATGCTAACAGCCCTGAAGAAAGAAAAGAAATCTAAGTCTCTGATGGTTTTAAAGCTGGCATGAAGACATCACAAAACAAAGAAGCAGCCTTGGGTGAAGCTTGGCACAGGCCTGAGTCAAAGAAGTGGAGAAAGATGCATGCCTCTATTTGAATAGGGCTGGAGGGGCTGGGGCAGGGATCCAGCCCCATAAGTCCCAGCAGTCAGCTCTAAACCTTCACTGTCAAAGTTGGGTCTTATCTTCATTCACCCTCAGTTTTCTATTGCTGAACCTGAAAAAAACTCCTTTCGTCAAAACTGGCATATTCTCACACAAGAACCTTTCAGTTTTGCCAAAGAAATAATTTTCTACAGTAATACAGATTTTCCTGACAAGTTCTAGACAGGAGAATCGTTTAACCCAGCATGTTGAGCAGCAATTTTTCAGCATTTTGATATTCAGCCTCCACCATCAGCCTCTGCCCCGCATTCAAAACCCCATCCAAAGAGACTGGCCAAACTCAACAGGAATCAGGGTAAATCGGAAGGTGAACTATCAATTCCCACCAGCTGGGCAGGTGACCCAGGTCCCTCTACACAGCCGTAGGACCAGAGGAGTGCCACCACCTTTGCCTTCTCTGTGGTCAATGGACTGGGCAAGGCAGTCAGGCGTTTCCAAAGGACGCTTTCCCCAGCAGGCAGGCTTGAAGGCTGTTCTGCAGTGGGATTTTATATACATAGCAGTTTCCGTGCTCATGCGTCTAAACTCCTACATGAAGGGCACAGTAGGCATTTTCCTAATGAGCAGCTTTTATGTTCTGTTACTCTGAATTTAACTTCCTACAAATGCCCACTGTGAATAGAGAATATAACCCAACAGTGTAACAATCTACACAATCATTCCTCTTATGCCAAATCCTGAAAAAGGTAATTCCCAAAGGAAAAAGGAAAGGAAAGTGATGCTGCCTTCTCCTCTACGTTCAGTTTGCCTCATTAAAATCATCACAGCTCTTGGGATAATTAAGATTTTGTCACTTTTGCACCTCATTAGTTTGATAATTCACAGTAGATGTGTTCTGTATTGGCTTGAAGTATAATTCATGAATTGAGGTCAAACCCTCCTCATAAGCATGGAGTTTGCTCCATCACTAGCTTAGCTAGCTGTCTAAAGAGCGATACATTGCTCATTTCTTAGTTTGTCATTAAACATCAGTTATAGCAGATAAGAAAGAAGTGCCTTGTATTTGCCTTACAGTCCATTGCAGAGTATTTCCCAAAGGAGAAAACAAAAAATTCCTAATTCTTATGTGCTCATGTGGAATTCAAAGCCCACTCTGTGCAATGCTCTGCGTAATGCATTTGGAAAACCAGGCTCTTCAGAGAGGTGACCTAAAGGTGTATGCTGAGTAAGGAGCTTGTCTGAAACTAGTAGACCCTGGGATAATCATGCAAAGGGATGTGACCAATCTGATTCTTCCTCTGGAAATGTTTTCATCCTTTTAGGATGTGCATGGGGAGACTTAGGTGCCCAGTGATGATATGAAAACTGTACTCGTTAATCAGCAAATTTCCTGAAGTATCCAGTTGGAAATAAACTAATGATCTTAATGGTTAGACAGCTCTCAGCATGAGGACTGCAGTAGTTCAGGTACTCCAGCCCTGAGAGGCTTAGACTTTGTCTTTGTTAAAAGTACCCTAACCTGCGGGCAGTAAAGAGGGGGATAAGGCAGCAGGGTACCTTCATGCTGTCTAGCTGAAGCTAGAACATAGTCCACCCCAAATTGCTAAATAATGAGACTAGTTGGAGAACGAACAAAATGGAGTCTGACTCTGTTGCCAAGTGATTAGCTTAGTCTCTGGCAGGCTTGTTTTTTGACCTCTATGCTGAGAGGAAAAATCTGTAAGAAGCCTGACTTATCCCAGAGTTAAAAGGAAAAATTAAATATGAATGAAAGAGAAAAAAAACCAGCATGACACACTGACTCTTATCATCTACTATTTTGCTTATACTTACCTTCCCACATGCAGGGAAATATTTAAAGAGTTCACTCTTGCTGTTATAGACTTCTTTGCTTTCTAAAAGTAAAATGATTATGTTTCAGCAATAACAACATACAGATAATGACTCAACCTTTTTTTTGGATTTTCATGTCCATTACATGCCTTTTCAGATACCATTGCCAGTAATGTTATATAATTTAATGGCACTCTTGATGGGGAGCAGTATTTTGGTTGTAATAAAGTGTATTATTCATTAGTATTTTATTGCTAATATCTTGTTTGGTTCTGAGAACCCAGTTCCCACTGGGTATCATTCTCCTTTATTACTGTGATTATCACTAGATAATCCAGTGTGATTCATGGATTAAATCTGATTTTATTGTTGTAGGTATTAGAGTGATAAATAACTACAAAACACATGGAGATCGCACTAATTTAAACTTTAATTAGTTGAACTGGTGTTACTAGTTGTGCTTGGTCGTTTTCTTATTTCACAGCTCTAGTGAGTATAATTGCAAAGAAAAACTAGCAATTAAAAATAATACAGAAGCATTGCAGTGATCGATAAATATTCACCTTAAATTTTATCCGTAACAGGCTCCATGCTGTAGTGAAGCATGTGTTAGATTAATGGTGTAAGCCTGACACTCCTGAGCATGAGACTCCACACCATTAATCGCTTCCGTTATTTATGGCAAGAACTTACCAAGATGGGTATGGGCATGGGTTGACTCCTGCCGACTCTGCAGCGAGAGCACGTGCAGGGCTCCTCCGCCATCCCCAGGGCCCCATCTGGCAGACCTGCAGCCCAAAGGGACAAAGGGGCAGAGCAGAAAGGACTTTAGACTGATTTACAGAAGTGTGGAACTGAGTCATTCCTACCCACTTTACAGGTGCTTTGGAGAAAAACTTTCTGCTGTTAACGCAGAGCTTTGTGATTACAAACCTTGGCATCCAGACAGAACTGCCTGAATCCAAACTTAGAAACTTGCTTCTGTAAATCAGTCAATATTATATTAAGGAATGCTTAATTTATTTCATTTTTGCTTTCACAAATTCTATTGAAAAGTTATTCCAAAATGCCAGTGATTTGGAAATACTTCTAGTTTTTAGTGCAACTTTAAAGCCTCTATCCACCTCTTCGATCCATGTCCTACTTGTTTTCTAGTTGGGGTTCCTCTTTCCTGTATGCGTTGGAAACGGCTTCTGGAGCGGATCTTTCCAAGTCTGTATCACACCGAAGCCTTGTGGTTTTCACTGTGCCTGATCACTACATGCACAGATCCTTTTCCTCTTTCGTCGCTTCCAATTGCTGAGGCTGCAGCTCACAGCAGAAGTTCTCACTGTGTGTTTCTAACGCTTATACATTTGGTTCTTACACTTTTTCTGTGCACAACAATGTTCTTCTGCACTTTTAGTATTGGTGCACTGCAGTTTTGCTGCACCATTGTGAGTATTTCTGTTCTTACAAGAGGGAATGATTGCTTTGTTGTATGCCCTTCTTTTCACCTGTCCAGAAAAGAATGGAGGAGCTGAAGGGGATTTAATTCACTGTTGAGTTTGCTACATCTCCAATTTACCTATTCTATTACTTCTCACCCTGTAATCGCTGACCACTTTTTGATTCTTTTGACAGTGCTGCATTTGCTATAAAAGGAGAATTTCACATCTTGGAGGCAGGAGTGTTTTGTTGATCCAGAAGGTTTCACTGGTGCAGCAGGATTGCATTCACAGTTGCAGCTTTTAGCTGAGAGGATAAACATTCACACTTCCCTAGTAGGGAAGATATGAGAGGCAACTGCTGCTCTGAGTGTATGGTTTTACAGTACAGGAGGAGATGAGACATGCTTTTTAAAGATGTACGGATACAGCAAATACAGGTATGAGATCCTCAGTGGTTCTATGTTGATGTAGAATAGGAGAGGATCTGATGCACAGTTTTTTATAAGAACACGCATGATTTTCTTAAGGCATAGTATCTTAAATGTGAAAAGATTGAGCAGGTTTTTGTCTTTACAAGTGGCTGGGCTCCAGGGAATAAAATGCATTTAAATCAGTCTCCATTGCAGTTCTACCCCTTTCTATTCTTAGGTTTTAATAACTTTTTAAATGATTTTATTTTCAACAGCTAAGCTTTCCTTTGTGCTGAGGCAGTTAACTCATAGTTGCCCAGATGGGAAGCCTTCTGGACATTCTTTAAGCAGTCTAAGGAGGCAGCTTGAGAGGCTTGTTGAGAAGATGTGTGTGTGAGAATTTACATGTTCTCTCCTTGCAAAGCTGGGAACAGACACTGCGCTGCTAGAAAGAGCAGATTTGGCCTCTGCTCACAGGCCAAATCCAGTCCGCACAAACAGTTCAGCTGTCTGATGTCTGACTCCTTTCTGCCCTCTTTCCTCAGTGGCCCATGGCAGCACGACCCAACGCACACACCTCCCCACGATCACACTGCAGCCATACCGTTCAGAGATGAATACCCAGCTCATCAGATAATAGCACGTCACACGAGGGTTGGATGAACGGCTATCGGAGTGCCTATTGGCTTTGAGACGAGCACACATCTGGTCACAGCTTCAAAATTTGCAATGCTGTACACTGCTTGAATGCCCCTATGAGAGGGCATGAGGCATAACCTGGACAAAAGTTTGGGCACCCCAGTGCTGCTACATCAGATCTAGGAAGAAAAGATGACTAAAGGGGAAAACAAAGGTCTCCTCACTCTTACTTTTTCAAGTTTGTTAAATTAGGAGGGGAAACATCCCTCTCATCTAAATTATACCAAACTGGGTTTGCTGTTTTACCAGATTGCGTTAGGACAAGCAAGATTTACAGCAAATCTTGTTGCGTAGTGTTTCTTTACAGGGTGGATTTGTAATGAATGAACTTGATGGCAGCAGGCTGACAAACAAGACAAATGCTGATTGCAAATGCCCAAAGGCATGAGAACAGAGCGGGGATAGGTGTCAAGTTCTGCTGGGGATGCTATGTCAAGTATTAAGCCCTTGTTTTTCAGCTCAATACTATCCAAATGAAAATACCATGATGTAGGCAGCCATACAAGCATTAACGGCCCGCAAGGAGGAACAGGCAATTCTTGTGCATTCAGTACAGGCAGGCAAATTATTTGTGTGCACAGGGCTTGCTAATTTAGACCATAAAAGGGGAAAATAAATCATATCCCAAAGTAATGATGTCTCAAGATGTCCTACAGAGATACTCTACTGGATTCCGATTTCATTTGTACCAGCAGAAGTTGCTCAGTTGGAGTCAGCAGAGATGAGAATCAGACCCGCAGAGGTCCTAATGATGATTTCACATGCATTTTGTTGTTAAAAACATTGTTTTCTGTCGTTGTGCAATATTTCACTCTCACAGAATCTGAAGCTGGAGCTCCAGGACTGCGGGAAGAATGAACAACAAATACAACTGAAGAGAGCAGCAGGTAAAAGATCAAGATTTGGAGGACAAACTTGTTCTGTACTGAGAATGCAGACTGCATGATTCCCTGTTCTTCTTCAGGATGAGGTTAGAGGTGCACCATTAGGAGTGTCATTCAGAGATTTTATATTGAAAATAGCTGAGTTTTAATGTGAATTGCAGGTAGCCGTACATGCTATGTTACCTTCCCCCTTAGATACTTTGTTGTATGCCCCTGTGGCAGTTAGCAAGGCAGACGTAACAGCGCCACCTTAGAGATTGCTTTAGAGATAAGCCAGCTTAGAGATGCTTTGGGACTAATTGGGATACACAGGAGGAAGGTGTCCATAGAATTAGAGCAATGAAATTAAACCAAAAGTAAAGAAAAATATTTAACTTGAAGTGACATTTAGTGTGAACAGACTTTTTTCCTCTCAAAGTAAATATTTGGCACCTTGAGTACTGTGTTCAGTTTTGGGCCCCTCACTACAAGAAGGACATTGAGGTGTTGGCGCGTGTCCAGAGAAGGGCAACGAAGCTGGTGAAGGGCCTGGAGCACAAGTCTGATGAGGAGCGGCTGAGGGAACTGGGGTTGTTTAGTCGGGAGAAGAGGAGGCTGAGGGGAGACCTCATGGCGCTCCCCAACTACCTGACAGGAGGCTGTAGCGAGGTGGGGGTTGGTCTCTTCTGCCACGTAACTTGCGATAGGATGAGAGCGAATGGCCTCAAGTTGTGCCAAGGGAGGTTTAGACTGGACATTAGGAGAAATTTCTTTACTGAAAGAGTGATCAGGCCTTGGAACAGGCTGCCCAGGGAAGTGGTGGAGTCACCATCCCTGGAAGTATTTAAAAGACGTGTAGATGAGGCGCTTAGGGACATGGTTTAGTGGGCATGGGGGTGTTGGGTTGACAGTTGGACTCGATGATCTTAGAAGTCTTTTCCAACCTTAATGATTCTATGATTCTATGATTTTTACTATCCTTAAATACACAATTACCACAAACCTAGTTTATTATTCCAAGTGGCACTTATCAGCTTTGCTTCATTTCAGTGTGTTTTTGGTTTGATTTCTAAACAAACAACAATGCTTTGGCATGAAATAAAATGCTGATGTTATTTTGAAGCTGGACCTGAAGGGAATCGATATTCAACTATTGTCTGCATCCTGTGCAGGTGTTTTCACATGTGAGAAAGACTCTTTCCACAGTTGCACATGACATAGCCATGGGTGTAAAAAGTTAGAGAGTGAAACTGGATTGGGACTCCTGGGCCACATAGAGCTTGTGGGAAGTTGAAGTGTGGCTCCTGTGCTGGAAGCAGGTCAGGAGACGATGCTCATGTGAGGATGGATGGCTGCCTGTGATCCCTCTGGGTGTTGGTCACCCAGGGACAAAGCTGTGGCTCATGCTGGGGGTGCCACAGGAGATTTCCTTATGCAAGTGACAGGCTGGGGAGGCTTGGCCACCTCTGCAGAGGCCACTTCCCTGATAAGGGCACCTTGTGCAGCCACAGAGCCTCTGCTGATCTCTGAGTGCCTCCTAGCTCTCCTGCACATCATCCACCCAGCCTTCAGGTTCATTCCTCCTATAAAGTTTACATTTCCTTAAAAGTCAACATTGTTGGTTTGTTTGTTTGTTCCCCAGGGAAAATGCTTCAGCTAGCTGAGGATTATTTAATTCAGAAATACAGCTGTGCAGTCAGATACTAAGAGTTAATGTATGTCTTTGCATGATGCCCCTTTCTGCCTCTCCTGCTTTTCCATGGTGTGTTTTTAGAGAAAAGCTTTTATTCTGTAAGAGTTCTCTGTTGTTCAGTAAATGCTTCATGTCCTAAACTTCAGAATTTGCAAGATTGATCATTTTAAGACACTAAATTAAAAGTGGCCAGTTTCTTCCCTCACAGAACGCTGTCTGTAAAATCTGAGCGAACCTGGACTCTGTTTTTTTAAGGTGATCTCTGAGATCCTGTCATCTTCCAGACGTCAAAGACACCTCGTTTCTTTTTCTTTCTGCAGTTGCACAGCCTGATGCTGAAGCCCTCCCTCCCCCCTCCCCGTCGCTTGGAGCAGGCAGTGAAGCAGCACCGAGAAGCCCTGCATGTCTGGTGTCCCCCCATGTCCTGGGTGATGGCTTCCCAAATGCCTAGAGAGGACCAGACTTAAAAAGTTGCAGTCTCTGCCAGAGAGACCTGCTTTGTCACTGTGTTTGAAAGCCCTAACCTGCACATAATGGTCATGCTTATAAGTGGGAGCCTTTGCTGTTTGCATAGTTATTAATCAACCTTTTTAGATTTTTTTTTCCTCCTGGAATACTGTTTCCTCACTTAGAATACAAATATAAAAGCAGAGGTCTAGAGTAAAGTCTGAAATGTGGTTACATGCAGCTATATTCACTCTTTGTACTTGAGGAGTGCAACTCAATGCAATTTTAGGAGTCACAGAAGGAAATTCTCTCTCCACACCACTTTTTTTTTTCCAGCGTCTGTGGCTTGATTTTGTTGAAAGACTGAGAAAACAGGGAAACAAAATGCAATCAATGATTACTCAGCTGGCTCTGCAAAGGCTTGATTGTTTGGGAGTTCCTGTTACATGCTAAATGAATGGAAGGAGAGGTGTCCCTTAAAATGAGGAGTATCCCTCAAGCTAAGATACTGTGGTAATTTAAGAGTGAAGCACTGTGGCAGGCTTGGGTCATACGTTGCCGGAAGACAAAAGTCAGGATTTCTTTATGCTGTTCTAAAAATTCATCAGTGAGAATCAGCAAGTCAAAATGTGGTATCTCTTAAATCACAAGATTAAACAAAATCTTGAAATGTAATTGACAGTGAATGACAGTAATTAAAGACAAACAAAAGCTCTATAGCTTTGTCTTATATTCACCTTTCCAAAGTAAATATATATAATTTAATCTCTGGCTTAATTCATTGAAAATATGTGGAGGATTTCAGGTTATCCAGCTGGTGACAAATATGCTCTTTTAGTACTCCATTTTTGCCCTGGTATTCATCACTGGGCTAGTACCATCCATCACAGGAACACATGAGGAATTATTGATACCTGGAAACTCTAAGGAAAGGCTGTAGCTTTATAATGGAGTCATTCCACTGACTCCCCTGGCACTTAAAAAGAATTTCTTCTGATGCAAATGAGAGAAATATCAAAACGTTATCTTTAAGCCACAGAGAGATATTCCCCATTGCATAATTTTTTGTCCTCAGCTCTTGAATGCTTTTCTGAAATAACTGCTGGGCTGCCAGTAGCTCTTAACCAGCTTGACATAAATGCTGTGAAATCCCACACTTGAGCACTGAAGTTGAGACTCTGGATTTCTGGAACAGCTCTTATCACTGCACTATCTATACTGCAAGCAAAAAGTGCCAGGAAATTTATCATGTACAGGGGTAAAATAAAAATGTTCCTCTTCTAAGCCAACTGCGGGTCTCTTATCTGCAGGGAAGATTACCATTACCTGTTTTGAAAGTCATTCTATATGGAAGAATCACAGTGATGACATACAATTTCAGTGCTCAACTACAAAGCAAAATTCGTGCTAAGCGTGCTGTGCAGACAGAAAATGCAGCCCTGGAATTACTTCTGGGATATGAGACACTTGCTGGTTTGGTAAGCACTCAACAAAATGTACCAATTTTTTATTTTGATCTTAGGTAGAAATACCCTGGTTACAGGAGGAAAAGGAAAACAGACCCCTGTTATGAAGCAGATGTTCAAAAGAGGTTACACCCTAGAGCTACATGGGAATAAAAGGCCAGATTTTCAGAAGACAGGATGGATCTGTTGTAAATATCCAGTGCTTGATTAATAATCAGCCCTTGAAATCTTTTTGAAAAGTGTAGGTCAAAATGCTTGGCCTAAAATCCTTTGCAATTACTCGAAAGACTCCTGAACTCCTTGAATTCAGTCCTGTGAGCACAACTTAACACTGAAGATTTAATGACAGTGACAGGGAGACTGCAAAATGCTCAGGCAGACATTCCCCGTCAAGTGATGTATCCCACATTGGGAACTCGGAACCCAGCCTTATCCCAGCTTCCTGTAAACCCTGCGTGAAGGTTTACACCCTGTAAACATGCTGTGTGAAGCAGCTGTGTGAAACTTGGGAAAAAAAAATCAGGAGACCAAATCTATTGCTCTGCATTGACTTGATGATCGATGCATAATTTTGTGTCAGGTTGTTGTTTTTTTTTTTAATTTAAGTAAACTGTTGGCTCATTTATTTGGCCTCATAGCAGGCTGGAAGCATGGGCTGGATGAATTGACCATTTTCCTGAGTATCTCTACAGCGAGATTTAGTCACCATGATATGCTGTGTATTTTGACCCATCTGAGATTTGTATTTCTTCCTAAAACATAGTCATGGACTAAGCCTCAGGAATAAGGTATTTAAATAGTTTTGGATAAGTATATCAGGAAATAATTGCTTGGGTTTTTTTAAATAAATTACCACTGGAAACTACGGGCAGTTTCTTGGAGATTGCTCTCTTCCACCTGGTGATGGGGTGACAGCTCCCGCTGTTACGCATGCAGTGTAAGCTGGTGCTTTTCTCTGGACTCTGAGAGCAAGAGTGTTCCCATTGTAAGTCTGTGCTGTCATGCCTTTAGTTTTTGAATATTCAAATCTATGCTGAACCCCTCACCCTTTCCCCCCCCCCCCCTTTTTTTTTTTTTCCCTCCTTTCTATTAACCGGACCATAATTCTGCCTGCATAGAGATCTATTCACATCTCTGTTTAGTATCTGGAGTTGTCAAGAAGCCCCTTATTGATTCTCATGCTGCAACTTTTGAAGTTTCTCTGTGACTTGCTGTAATTTATTCTGGTGTCTGTAGTTCCCAGAATATATCCTACTGTAGCTGACTAACGCTATGTCATTGTCCTAAGGTGTATGGCAGGGGGGACAAAACTGGCTGAAGGGGTCACCTCAGTTGACCTTTGAGAGATCCATCCTCCCTTTGGAAATCCTGTCTGGGCAATGCTAGCTCTGATGTGGCTCTGCTATGGACAGGTTTAGATTTAAATGTGACTTACAGGAAGGTAAATTTGAATTGAGATTATTATTTAATTCAAGTTAAAACCCTTGTGCATTTTATGAAAATGCCTCATTATCTAGTTCCTGACTATTATAAATTACCGAGATAAAGGTTCGGTATCAAATGAAATGTGCACACATTTCCCGGGATTTTTAACACTCAATGTGTTGGAAGAAGGAGTGTATAGTCTTCAAGTTCAGAAGCGCAGCTTACTTATTATACAGCTGTTAAATTGTTTTTAGATAGCTCTGTTTATTATAATTAAATATTTTTAACTTGATGTAAAGGATAAATGTTACAGAGTAAAATGTGAATTCAGTGCAAATAATAGTATGATTTAACATCTTAAGAAAAAACAATTCCAAAGGTGTATGAACTGTAGAAAATCAATGTCTGCTCTTGCACCGCTTTTGGAGAGCTCACAAGGCATCCACCTCCTGATGGGTGAGCTGCCAGCCTCTCAGGCACATGCCCACCGTGCACAGGCACTTCTGAAGGGAGCTTCTACTCCAGCATGGACCTTTCTTAACAACATGAGAAGTCACTAGCCAGATTACTGAACAAGAAAAGATAATGTGTCACAATTTATTCTACTAATTGACTCTAAGCGCTTCTAAATAATATATACCAGGAAATTTTGGTAAACTTTTCAGAGTGAATGCAATTTTCCTAAAGAAGCAATTAATCTATGTATAGCCCCTTATGTGTTATGGTTGGTGGGCACCAAGGCCAGCTTGGGGCAAAAGCAGTATCTTCACACCTTTGTGATGCCAGAATTAATTACAATTAGTTTCAACGCTGATTTATTAGGGTATCGTTTATGATTAGCTCTAAAAAATATTTCAAAATAGTGTTAAAATTTTGTGAGAAAAAGGTTATAGCCCTTTGATCTGGGAAATAACAGCTAATGATACTGACATGATTAACAAAACCATAAACAGTATAATTAGAAATCTTATCAGCTGTTCATGTATTCGCGCATTTGTTAAACTGATCTCATCTGGTATGGGACAGGGTGCCAGATAGACACTGTCCATAGGGGATTCTTTTTTTCTTTGCCAAAATACCAACTTTGGAATGTGTTTTTGTATTTTCCTGCTCTCAGTCCATCTGCTATAAGTGTTTTCCTTCACCATTATTGGTTTTGTTACTCTATATGTTGGATGTGATTTGGTTGTTTATTTGTAATATTCATCCAAATGCCAGTAGGACATATGTTCCTACAATTTTGTAGCCTTATTGTTATCGCAAGTGTAATTTGATCAGTCCTCGTAGCAAATAATCATAAAATATCTATATTCTTGCAACTGATCAATCAGACTCGAAAGCACCAAAAAAATGTGTGATTCAACTCTGCATATACTTACAGCAGCTTGTAGCTACACCACGTGGCTGAGTGCGGCTTCTAACACCCCCATCAGAAACTGGGATGTTCTAACAGTAACCTGGATCAGCGTTACTGTGACAAGAGGGCAGGATCAAATTTGTCCCCAGTAACTCTTATGTTTCGTATGATTCCTGAGCCTGGAGATCGTCTCCCTTTTAACCTCCTCCTGACTGAGCTCTTTGTCTCGATTAGCAGGAGCAGTGATTTTGCCTGCACACTTTTCCTACGTTTTTATTGGGGCATACGACTGGAGGTAGCAGGATCAAATGACTGAGTTTAGACTGCCTAAATAAACAGAATCAGTTAAATTAAACGTCTATGTTGACAATTTTATCCAAGTCAGTTTGGCTATTCTAACCTGAAGCCAGGAATCCCAAAAGATTTGTTTGCAAAAGTATTAATGCTTTTTTACTTGAAATATTCTTCAACACCCTATGTTACTGCGAAGTATTCATGATGTGCTTTTTTGCAGTTGTTTTTTTCTGCCATAATGTACTGTCAGAGAGATAATCCAGTTATGTATTAGCAATACAGGTTAATTAAAACCCATAACAGGTCAAAGGATGATTCATTCTCTTTGATTACTTAGTGTCTTTGTTCCCTAACTTGCATTTTATCTTGTTATTTCACCGTTTGAGTAGGGAAGTAGTGGAATTCATGCACGGAAGCACAGATGGCACCTATTCAAAGCTGGTGCAATTTGCAAAATCCCCAGTTAAAAACCAGTTCTTGTTATGCATGTAAAGTTTTGACGGTCACTATTAGGGATGCCTACCGGTACACCACATAATTTTCTCTTGGAAAAGGTATGTCTGCATTCCTGCACACAGGGTTTAACCACTGTGGCTTGGGCATTTACCTGGGGACTTCACATGGCTTGCAGATGGCTGCTGCTAGCAAAAGCACTTAGTCTGTGGTGATATCACTACCATCAAGCTAGGTTTTTTACTATAAAATGGCAAAAGTGCCAGCACAAATTAAGAGGCAAGAGGCAACAGTAATCATGTGGTCTTCTCTGTATCTTTTTTTTGGGCCTAGTCCTGGGACACTTAATACATGAAGGTTTTATTGTCAGTGATATAGGTCAGTTGTCGGCAATTCTCAAACAACACAGTTGTAAACAGAGACTAGTAATGTGCTGGTATTTTTCAGAGTGCATCAAGTTTTGATAGCAGCTATTAATGTCCTGCAAGAGGGATACAATAAATTGACTCTTCTTAGATCTATGAAATAATTCCTCACCGGATTGCCACTCATTTTTAACAGAAATTACTTAAATATTTAATGATGCTCAATACCACGCTGGGGAGTAGGTGGACTCCTTGAGTGACATCCTCCAGCGGTATTGGACAAGCTTCTTATCTGGCCTTGATTCAGTGAAGCAATGCCAGTTTAGAGCTGCTGTATCTCTGACCTGTTAATACCTTTAAAAAGCAAAAGTTTTATGGGAAAGTGATTAAAATCTTACTAGGAAATAGCCACCAGACTGAAAGAGGCCTGATTAAGTACTACTGTCTCAGTAACATCTGCTATTATAGTTTGGAAAGACTCTTTTACCAGCAAAGTAGGAAAAATCTGAAGTTTGATAATGATTTTCTGTCATAAGGCAAGATAACAACAGTGATATAAGCAGAAACTGAAGCTGGTTTTATGTTTGGTAATTCACATTAATTTTTATTTAGTAGCAGAACTCAGAATAGTTTCAGTGGTGTTACATAAGCATTTTAGTTTGGATCAAAAATGCATTTTGGACAAAATTCTACATTTCCCATTTATGGTATTTTGGCTCACAAGAAGGAATGGTTTCAAAGCCTGCAAATGAGTTTTCTTTTGATTAATTAAACTAGAAGTGCCCCATTAATGGGCATTCAGCCAACAGGGGCAGACTAAATCTCATCTGAAGTAATCCCCTTGCCCCAGAAATGCGTGAAGTATGGACACAGGATTTTGGAAATTTGGCACTGTCTTCTGTCTGCCTCTAGAT
This sequence comes from Pelecanoides urinatrix, assembly GCA_013400755.1. Taxonomy (NCBI): domain Eukaryota; kingdom Metazoa; phylum Chordata; class Aves; order Procellariiformes; family Procellariidae; genus Pelecanoides; species Pelecanoides urinatrix. The sequence goes on along the minus strand of VZTQ01000889.1, from coordinate 91,447 downwards.
CTTCTCTTACTGGGCTGCAAGACTTGCTAGCGCTAACGTAGCTTTTTCATCCTGGTGCTTATTAAGTCATGTTCGGTTTCTCCTTTCTTTCAAATCTGCCAATATCGAAAAACTTTCGAACAAGTTACACAAGATTTTTTCCAGTCTTCTGCCTTTCAGACAGTGTGCCAGCTCCATCCATTTGTGTCTCACTGGAAGAAAGGACGTATGGAAATACCATACATAAAAATACATAGGGGGGTGGTTTTAAAGTTAAATCAGTTCATTCCTGTCTATCTCCCTGTTCTGAAAAATGTCTAATCAGACACAGGCACTTAGTCGAGCAGCAATGACCTCTAAACCCCCTCACGACAGGCTGCGCGTGGCGAGGCGGGCAAAACCCGGGCTCCCGCCACCCGTCCCACGAGTGGCACTCGCTACTGGTGCTGCATGACAGCACTTACTGCTCTGTGGTGCGCCAGTTTCAGAAATTGTATTTCCCAGTTTTCACAGCTGGCCACCTCCTTGGTTTATTAAAACCTGATGGTAATCTTATGCCCTTCATGTGATTTATGGAAATCCCTTAGCTTTGGGAAGCAAAGGTCAGGGGTGGCTTTTGGTATGGAAATGCAGTGCTTGCATGACATCCAACTTTCATTTGAGTACTTACTAAAGGTGTTAGAAGGATAGTTGTGAAAAATGAAGCCAATTATTTATCCGTAGAAAAGTTAACACATGCATACAAGCTTTCCTCCACTGTTCTACCTAAATGGCTAAATGCTGTTTTGAATAACTACTGACAAAAAGAAACTTTGCTGATTCTGTTGTTTTCTTCTCCTCTCAGTTAACTTTTCTCCTTTAGTTGCTTAAATCAGACTAATCCTGTTGTTTTCCACATTATTGTCTTAAAGCCTGTCCCACTGTTTTTAACGATAAATGTGAAGCAGACAGAGCCAACAGTTTTTGTGTATTTTTAAGCTCCTCCAAGCACGATGGATTTGAATATTCAAATCAGACCAGAAGTTCTGAGTGTTGCCTCCTTTTTTGACAGGTCGAATGAGGAAAAAAAACATGTACAGAAAGTTGGCTGGCAGGTAATGCTGAAGCTGATCTAAAAGTTCTGCTAATAAGGCTCAAGAGAGGGAGAGGCAGGGAACCAGGAGGTTTGGATGAAAACAGGCATATGATACACAGACACCTCTGCGTGCATGGGGGAAGATTCTCAGCTGCTCAGCCAACACCATGGAGCTCAGCATTCAGCAGCTCCTTATGTGACATTTAAAACCAGATTTCCAAGGAAATTGGCAGTAGCACTGCACAGAGGTAGCACTTTCCTAATAAAGAAACACACTTTTGGATTTAGTGAGCTGGGGTTCACTTCACTAAATTTGTGGGGGTAGGCAGAAGGGAAGAAACCTGGATGAAATGTTCCAATTTTGAATCCAAATAGGGTTTCAAATGTTTGATTTGAAATGGACATTTTACATTTGGAAATTAATTTAATTATTTTTAAAGGTTAAAACAAAACTGACAGGCTTGTTTCTTTTACAGGTAACTGAAAAACATTCAAATTTTGTTGATTAAAAACATAATTATGCTCATAGTGCTCTTTGATATCCAGCACTATGCTCTCTGGAAAGCCTCGTATGAGCAACATCACTCGTTCTTGACTGCCTATTTCAGAATATTCTTTTATCTTTCACAGAGTCTAGAGAAACCTTTTCGTAAGCTAAAAAACCAAGGTAACAAAAATAGCATTGCATTGGAAAGAAAGCCTGGGATGCAGAGAGTGACCTTATACCAAATGCCTCTGCTGCCCACTAGGACTTGTGCAAATTGAGAGATAAGGAAATGGCAGTGATGGGAACTGAGTGTGGGTCTATATGCCAAAAGGAGAGCACATTTTCTGGTAAACCCTGTTCTATTTGGAGCTGAAACCATTACTTGCCTTCCCTATGCATGGTGGGGCTAGGAGAGCTTGGCTGGGTCTCCGTCGATTCCTGTCAGAGGCACAGGTCCTTTTAAACCTGTATTTCTGGGAACAGTCTTGTGCCAGATTCTGCAATCTCTTAAATAGCCACTGGTATGTTTCTATGTTGGTGTGCACTGTGTTCCCATTTTATAATCCCCAAGGATTTTGTGCTAGGGAAACCAGAAATAGGTTAATTAAGATGCCTGTTTTGTTTAAATAAACACAAAATACTGGGTGAATGCCAGAACTGCAAGGTACTGGTCATAATAGGCATTTGTGGATGTGTCATTTGGATTTCCAATTTTTTGCAAATTTGTACTTTGGGGAAACCTCTCTTTTATTTTAACTTGTGATATTATTTATACATAATCTTGTGATTTATACATAAACTTGTGATTTTATTTATACATAATCATTAACAATTCTCTGCTCGGAAAATGAATTCTAGCTAGACCAGAGACGGCAATCTGGAGATCTTAAGAGTGTTTGGGTTAATTAACTCGTCGTTTGGCTTGTTCACGTGTTAATCAGCTCTTGAGGATCAATAAATTCTCATTCAGTATAAATAAATTGGATTGGGAAAACAGTTAATACTGTAATAACAGTGGTGCCCATTTGGGCTGGTTTGTGTACGTATTTCACTTGTTAATCACCAATCAGTTTGAAATTAGATGTAGTACAGTGTCTGAGTTGTTTTATTTTCTTTCCACTGGTTGAGAAAAAGAAGGGTCTGGTGTGGAAGGCTTGGGACACTGCCTGGCAAAAAACTCAGTCTGATTTACCACAGAACCTTTCATTTTTACCTTAAAATGGAGACTAAAGATCAGACTATTCCCATCTTTCCCTCCTCATAACACTGAATAGTCCGTCATTTAAGCTTTTGAAATTAATTCCAATGGTTTGGGCTGAGCATATTTAATCCTCATCATAAGCATATTTAATCCTCATCATAGATGCACTTTGCACATTTTCTTTCTCACCAAGATTTTTAAGGCATGCTCATTCGGTAATGAAGACTAGCGGGACACAGAAGACACAGAAGACATTTTAATAATCTTTGAGGACAAATGTCTCCTATGAGTTTAATTTTTCTCTTTAAAAATAATCATTTATTATTTCAGTGCAGTTGAAACCTGCCGTATTATAATTTTATATATCAAGGGCTTATCAAACGACATCCTGTGTTTGTGGCGTCTCTCACATAGACAGAATCCCCATCTATAAGAAATGTCTTATCACAGGATCTTATCACAGGATATATATATAACATAGGATTGTTTGTATTGCAATGATCCTAGATGTAAGAGGAAAAATTAATCATAAAATTATAAAAGAATGACAAAACCTATACATAACAAACACTCTCACCCAGAATTTTCTAAATATTTTAGCTGTGGATTATGGCATTAGTGTTACAGAGATAATGAAAAGGTACTGAAAGTCATATGGAGTCACACATCTGAGTCAGCTGCTTTTTTAGATATGAAGATGCTTAACTGTCTTTGTAAATCTTAATAGTCAGACTGTCCAGTGAGCATTTATCTTCCTGTTTATAACATTATAGGCATTCCCTTTTTCCATGTACTTCACACAGCTCCATAATTCTACAGTCCTTGTGCTCTAAAAATGTTGCTGCTTCTATGGCGGTTCTCTTTAAAAGCCTATGTACAATTACATTAACACAAAATCACCAGTCTACCTATAATGAGTGAGCATTTTTTATCATATACTGTTTTTATCACATGCTAACATCTCTGGTGTTGGGATTGACAGGTTTTTAGATGGATGCATTTTGCAATGATCTTTAATACAGTAAGGCCTGAAAACAGATCTAAGGCCAGACACCACAATGAGCAGCTTTGGCTTCTGCAGTGCTCAGTACTTACAAACTGCATGAAAATCAATCAGCCTTTAAGAAATTAGGAGGTGTTTATCGACAGCTTGTCAAGCTGCTGAAATGGCTATAGCTAAACAAAAGGAATTAGAGAAATCAATGCAACTGTGCTCTTTTTTGCTAGTGAAGGATCTGAGGCATTGTTTTTTTGCCCCATGTTTGCCCCATTAGTACATGTTCCTCACTCTTACGGGGGTATCATTGCTCTTTACAATGAATTATTACTTCTTCAAGCTTTGCACTCTTGAAAACTCTCAAGTAGCTAAACCTCCAGCTCATAACTGGAGCTTACAGCTAAATAGGCCCCATAGGCTGAACATTTGCCCCGATGTTCAATAAAAGTGGCATCAGTGGGGTTTATACCACTACACTTAAGTATAAACTTTGTGCCAGTCTAATGGTTATCTGAGGCACATTAAAATAGCTACAGATCATGGCATTACTGTAAAACCCCTAATCTGCTGCTAAATAATTATCCTGCACCATTGTAACGTGACAAGGACAGAGGAATTGTCCTCTGCTGGTTTCACTACCAGACAGACAGGATCATTTTTTGACCTGCTATTCGCCTTTGCTGCTGCCAGCTTGCCGTCCCCAGGGTTTTCACCTCTATGTTTCATTCACTGTTTTTGGAAGTGGAAGGCGATCAGAATTGGCTGTTGGGGGCTGTGCAGTCCCCCTTTTTGAGGGAAGATACATATGCAGCTGCAGGGAGGGGCAAGAGGGGGCTCTCATCGTGCCGCCATGGGAGCAGGGGTGCGGGTGTGGGTGTGGGGCCACCTGCGAGGTCTCTGTGGGTGTGTGTATGTGTGGGGGTGTGTGTGCAGCCCTTGGCCAGGCCCGCTGACCTGCCGGCAGGCGCCTGGTGGTGCCACGTCTTGAGGCAGGCAAAATCATCAGGTATGAGTGTTGTTACACTTTTTGGAAACTGGAGACTGTGACAAAGCAGGATGTCGAGGGTCTCCAGGAGTGGATTGCTGAGGTTTGATTTTGGGCCAGGCTGGCATTTTTACTGTCATGTTGTCTGGCTTAAGCTCAGGCTGGTAGGAACAATCCTGGCTGCCATTGCTTGAATGGCGAGTGAGCGTGACCTTTGCTGGAAGAGGAGACTTTGGGGTTTTCCTTTGCAATAAGAGGATTTGTATTTTAAGGCTTCTCTGCTGAAAGATTTGTTTTCCTAAAGATTATTGTTAAGAAAGAAGGCAACTGCATCCTGCCTGCTATTTTACTAATCAATTTCTATGGGAGTCTGTCCTTGCTAGGCACTTTTGGGAATTATGAGGAGAGGAAGATTGTATCGATCTTGAGTGCCGTGTGTCGGTCAATGGGTTTGTGTAAGGAGTCATGTCATGTAATGAATAAACTAACACTAATCTTTGTAATTGATTGCTCATTGACTGCTCCCAGGAGATATGTGTTTTGATATGAGAAAGGGACTTGTCTTCAATTCAATTATGGTATGTAAAGAAAAATCGGGATTTATCTGAAGGAGATTGAAAAGGTGATGGGAAAAGTTCACGGTTTATGTTCACTTCAGGGCAAGATTGGTCTGCCGGAGGAAGTTGATTTTATTTGAGATTACCTAATGCTTATCAATGCAAACTTTTCATTTTCTAATATTCTGTAAGGTTAAAACCATCGTGCTTTTTCATGCCAATACACTGCCTAACTATAATAATAATTTTACCAATTCATCAAGTGATTCAATCGGGTTTTTTTTAAGCCATATTTGCTATGCTTGGTGTGGGTATCCAGAAGCTCATAAATGATGACTTGAAATAGCTGGAGTGAAGGTTTGAACTGTGAAGTTTGGGGCTGGCTGAGTCACACAACACACCTGCATTTCTTTGAGCCAGTGGAATGAGATTCATATTTCAGTTTGAGAATTTTGTAATACCAGGTTGGAATAATCTGGAAATAAGTTTGTGGTTCAGACTGATCTCTGTGTTGAAAATGGTTGTTTAATACATTCCTGCTTTACAGTCACAACAGGTTACTCAAGTCAATAGATGTGACAAAGTGCATGTTGCTAATTTTAGTTAATATCTATTTGAGTTGGAAAGTCTCTTTTGCCTGCTTTTACACTCAAAGTTTTGCTCGGATCAAAAAAGGAAAAAATCTTACATATAAAGCTAAGAATTTGTATAACTGAAACCTTAGCATTCTAATGAAATAATTATTGTTAATGCAGATCTAAGAGAAAGGAAGAAAGGAATGAATTGTATTGCACAGGAAAGGTCTCAACATTAAAAATTAAGTTAAAATTGTTATGTATATTTCCTGGTATCTAATCCTTTTCCTGGTTTTATGTTCCTCTTTCCACTGCCCCGCTGTGTTCTAAGTTTGATGGTGGGGTGTGTTTGGGGGAGTATGGCGAGTCGTTGGCATCCAGAGCCCTTTGCCGAGAGGAAGATGGTGTTGAAGTCAATGGTTTCCTCATCTTCCTGCTTGCTGTCATTTTTATGTGTTTTCTAACATGGTTTTACACCTTATTCTTTCGTCATTGCTCTGGATGTCCAGGCCATTCTGATTGCACTGTATACGGTGAGTTTTATGGGTGTCCCCTATTTCCTTAGAGACCTCAAATAGAAAAGTGCAAGTACTGTTTTTGGCATTGTTACAAAGATAAATGTTCCTAAAATATTGTGGGCTTGCTTTCTGTTTCCCAAATAACCTTATTTATATTTAAAAACAATTAGAATTTCCTGCATGACCAGCTGGAAATACAATTTATATTACTGTATGGATCTCTGCTCAAACTGAGTATTGTTTGGGAAAGGATGCTGGTTTGGGAAAGGATGGCTTCTCTTTAAATTGCTGATAGACAGAACACTTCTTTTTTCCTGCTGGAAGCTCTCATTTGCAATTTCTTCTTTGAATTTTGACCTTTTTCCTTTTCCTTAAGATAGTTTTCCATGATGTGTCAATTTTTTTCATATTCCACATGTTTTCTGAAGGAAAAGGAAGAGGATGTTATGGACATAATATAATTTGGTGTGCTAATAAAATATGGGTGGGCACTGAGGTCAAATGTCACAGTGCCACTTGGCAAAGGCAGTAGATAATTTGCCTGAGGAATGAGACTTTTATATATAATAAGGATTTCTTTGCTTAAGGAAACAACTCCTCATGCAAGACTAGCTCCATTATTTACAGCATCACTTTGGAGGTGTACAATCCTGTATACTTATTGCATAGATGTTGTTAACCACACGGATTAATTGTGGATTTAGTGTTTTTGATTTCCAGTGAAAAATACCAGGCAGTAAATGCTATTCACAACTTTCATTAACATGAGAGAGGACTGAATGAGAAGAAAGAATAGGTTATCTGGAAAATACATGATTAACCAGATACATCATACTGCTTTTTTTTTTTTGACTGAAAGCTAGAAAACATTCTTCCTGCATGCAGGCCTGGATCCTTCCTTTACCCACTGCCGTTTGCCCTGTTTTATGCGAACTGGTCAAGCACATTGTGTGAAAGACTGTGACAAGTTCTAGTTCTTGTTAGCAGGAAGATTCTCCTTTACATACTGCGCAGTCCAGATTTGTTAACTTTCTATCTTCGCTTATGATAATACTACTTGTATTGCATTAAACTCTCTCACTAGGGCCATATAAAGACATTAGTTTGTAATTAGGTTTTCCTACAAAAATCTCACTACTAGTAGATACAGCCCAGCCTGGTCATTCATGTTTCAGCTTTTTAACTATTTGTAAGCTTTCTTTCAAATAAACATGAATCTATTAGCCTGAACAAAATAGGTAAATATTTTATTTTTCTGCTCTCATTTAAATTATCTAATTTAATTTAGATTTGATGGTACTAAGCAAAATAATTGTTATGTGGACAAGAAGATTAACTTAAGTAAAAATGCTACCACTATATTTATTTATGAACCGTGAATGAAATCTTTGTCAAAAAATCTGGTTCAGTTCAATTTACAGGTTTATTACATGTGGGAAAAAAAATATTAACTAAAAGCAAGAGATCTCTGGACTTCAGAAAATCTTGAGAGGATATGGAGAAAAGTGAGACAAAAGGAATGGGACTGTGAAAAATAACATCAAAGTTAAAATTCTTTTTTCCGCTCTTTTTGACCGTAATTCCTAAACTGGGATAAGTAAAATGTGATTTCCCCGATAGCCAAAATAAACCTGAAAATTTTACAATAAATCACATTATTTGTTACTAATGTGAGGTTTGAGTGCAGTGGTCAAGAACATAAAGAAAACAAAATATTTATGTTCTATTCACAGAATTTTACCTGGATTTAGTTGCGTTAGTGTCTATTCTAATACATTTTTGTCCTGCTGTCAAATTTTGACTGTACTGAAATAACTAACGCTACACTGATCTCACTACTGAGAGATTCTGAGAACTGTTCTCTTTGACTTAAAAACTGAAAGGTTTGGCCATATATTTCATAAAATATATGCTCCCTTCTGGGCAGTTTTTACAACATAAGATGAAATAGCTTTTTAAGTATGAGTTTCTTACCAAAACTTGGGTACTGTTTATTTGAAACACTGCAGAAAATTTAGACCCTTATACAACAGATATAAATAGATTTGCTAGATGACATTCTTTTTCACTGCTGACAATGACACTAACTGCCTCTCTTTTCTTTTTGCACTGTTTTTCCTTTCTTCTTTCTGCTTTCCTTTTAAAGGCAGTATCTCTTCTGTCATTTCTCATCTTTAGTATGCACCATGCAAAACAGGAAAAAATCTAATTAACCAAGTTTAGAAACATATTGCTCAAGGGAGAAATAACTAACGCGTAACCACTAAGAAGATATGATCAAGTTCCCAAAGCTTTGTAAAGGAAAAGCAAATATTGCAAAGAAGGCATCCAAAACAATGCAAAGAAAAATTTGCGATGGATTTGTCCCTTAATGTCTTCCTAATGCCAATCACCTGCCCTGCCTGCAAATGTCTTCTCTGCCAGCAGCACTTGTTCACTGGCTGCAGCTCCTGCCCTGCCAGGTCTCTGCCCTTTCTCATCCTCTACTTCCAGTCACTGCAGCCCTCTAACACTGCTTGAACACATGCTCTGGGCTTGGTATGGCCTGATTCACCATGATATTTTGAACATGCAGCCGGTCTGGTATATTTTACATGAATCTGTCCATACAAGTTCCTCCTAATCTTACATTTTCTGTTATAGCACCTATTCCACCTATGATGACCTTCCACAGCCAAACTACCTTTTTCCCCACCACATTTCTCTTTCTAGTAGTATTTCTTTTTATTTTTCATCAACAATAATTTTCTCCTATAAATATGTTAGATCTTCTTATATCTTCTATAAAAGAGATATATTTATATATATATTTCTTTTTATAGTCTTATTTTTATGAATTTAAAGGGCAAAGAGTGTGGGTCTGATGTCTGGCCTAGCAGCACTTCAGATTGGATCACTTGGGGCCTGACATGTCTTATATTCTTAGTTCTTATGATCTACACACATCAACTAAGTTGGTGAAGGCTTGGTGTAACATTTTACTCTAAGGAAGCAAGAAAGGTAGTTGGTTTTGACCTTCAGATCTATAGCACCAACAAAGATGGCAGAACTGTTACAACTTGTTCTAATTTCTTCTGCACAAAGTTTCATAGATTGGATCTGTGGAATATTTTGGATTTTTTTTATTTCAGTTCTTAGTTCAGATCTTTCTTAAAAAACAGCTTCCAGAAGAGGCTTTTTGGGAACCAAGCAGCTCTGTATTTTTCCAACTTACTTTCTGTTTTGGCTGTTGTCATACAGGATCTTTATCACAAGGTAGAAGCAATGTTATTTTTATCAAACCAAAGGATTGTAATGAAAGTCATTGGTAAGGGAGAGAGATCTGTACAGTGATGAAGCCTTTTACCTGTCATTGGCACAAGCAGCTGTCACATGACCAATGCTAAAGTCTCTCCAGGACCACAATGAGCTCAAGAATCTGGAATAAACATCCTTCAGACCTTCAGGCAGGTTTGAAGTGTATAAACTACTTCCTTGTGCAATTCTTCACATGGCAAGAGTTCATTTTTAAACACGGTGCTTAAGTTTTTGGACACCCGAGGTCATAGCAAAGTCTGCAGAATGTTCAAGGCTATATCATGCTGCTGGTATTATGATATGTCTTCACCAAAGTGAAGCATTTTCAAAGACTGAGTGATCAAATAAGACTAGATATGAGTAAAATATGTCAAGAAATAGAAAAAAACTCCAATAACTTCTACAGTGTGCCTTGAGTTCTTTTATATGTGTGTGTTTATATATGTGTCTTTTCTATGTGTGTGTGTAAACTGACCTAGTAGCAAAAGTCCTTGGGAAGTGTATCATAAAATCCCTGGTTGAAAGGTTTCTGCCAAGTGTTAGAGGATTTGGATGTGGATATTTTCAGTAGCTGGGAAGGAAAATGGCAATTAAGCTTTACTTAACCTCCTCGCTAGCACTGCCTGCTACTCTTATCCTCTGTTTTTGCCTGGATTGCTACCTGGATGGAAGAAGGGGAAGTTGGTTATTTGGGAATGATTCAGCTCTTTTTATCTATTTGATTGGCTGCTGATGGCAAAGGTGCTGGTAAATGCCTACCATGAGCAGGTGAATTGGCAATGCAGACACAGACTTAACCGGGCTGGAGCAGGCAGAGCAAGTCCAGTGCTTTCTGGGAATCTGGTGCTTACTGCCAGCACTTTTCCAGCGTGTATGTGCTCATATTTCTACTCAGGAGATCACACTAAGATGGGAGCCTGGACACAGTTCATCACAGTCCTGCACCAAACAATACAGTTGTAGTCCCCCAGTGGTGTGTGCGCTCTGCTTTACCTTGGGTTGGATTTGTGCCTGAAGCATTCCCAATTTCAGGCCTTTAGGAAAACCTGGTGAAACCAGAAGCTCTTGGCTTTGCCTCAAGACAGAAAAAGTGTGCAGCAATCTTAGCAGGTGTAAACAACTGATGTTTTTTTTCCCAGGGCTTTATTATTAGAAAGGACCTTTTCTTTGCAGTCTCTTCTCCCTCCTCTGAGTCTGCTAAGGGTCTCTTTTTTCCTTTTCTATCCTCTTTTCTGAACTGGACAATTTTCTGTTCAAGCAAATCACAACCCAGTTGAGTTGAAAGAAAAAGCAATTTATGTGCTTGAGAGTGTGTGTCTTTCCAGACCCCAGGTGCTGTCAGAACAGCCAGGAGGTATACTGGCACATGTGGCAGAAGAGAAAAGTTTCTAATAAATTTAGCTATAGTTACTAAGAAGAAATCCTGTGCTTATGCCTGCAGAGGCATTTCATTTGCAGAGATAGTTCTTTGTTCAAAAAAAACCCAGGAGACATTTTCTTTGTCTGAAAAATAAGATTTACTCAAGTAAGAGGATTTGCCAAAGACTATGTTAATTTATTTGTTTTCAGACAATAGTGTCATTGCATTGCGTGCCATATTTGCACATCATCTTTCAGAGGATTTTGCACAAACTAACAGTGAGCTATGTATGTGTTGTTGTTTTGGAAGTTCTGGGAATGAGAACACTGTATGAATGGGAATTTATTAGGACACCAGTGGATAGTGTTATTATATTCCGCAGTATGAACTCAGCAAAAAGGTGCCACCCCATCTGTAATCTTTCTCAGTTTAGGCTGTGACTACGGAATGAATAAGGATTGAAATTAGTAAGTCATTAAAAACTGGTGGGTATATGTGTTTGTAGCCCTGCTTCATTCCACTCATTCAAAATCAAACCATTTGCATTCCCACAGACTTTATGCAGAAAACCACGGAACATAGAAATAAAAACAATTTTCTAACTCTTAGTATTTTGTGTAGCATATGCTGTAAGTGTAGATCTAATACTGCAGGATTGCTTCCTGAAGTAATTCTTGAGTTCAGGGAACTGCAGGAGCTCCCCAGCAGGAAGATGAGGCACTCCAGCCATATGGAGATGTGAGATCTTCAGGCTTCAGTGGGTTACTACTGATTTTTGTTCAGGAGAAAATGTGGTCTCTCTGGCATGATTGTTCTCTCCATGTATCCCAGAATATTGAGGAGAAATTCAAAGTAAGAACTCTGAATACTTTCAGTGCCCCCCTGACGTAACCCAAATCTCTGCAGCAACTGTAGGAAAACCCGAGACACCAGCCGGGTAGTGAGAAGCGCATGCTCTTTTCTTTGTTCCCTCACCTTGCACTGTGTCCCCAGGGGCTCACCTTCAGGTTTTAATATGAACTTTACATTTCTGTTTACCTCTTGTAGTCATTTATGTGTTCCAACCTGTGTCCAGTCCTGAAAGATGCCTGACTTCTGAACAGTACCTCAAATTTCTGCAAAACAAGGTGCTATATAGGCCGATAGACAAGAGGAAGAGAGAAACTGGATGCTCCAGCACCAAGGAATATCTGTGCAGGATTTTGCAGTTTGTTGTGGGGTTTTTTTGTTGTTGTTTTTTTTTTTTTTTTTAACTTTTTTAAACTTCTCTGCAGCTTGTTGTGATTAGGTGGAAATAACTATAGCTCATGCTAAATCCAGCCCTGTCAGCAATGCTGAAATGCTTGTCCCCACTTAAGATCATTATTGATTGCTACTCTACTGTCAGTGGTAGCAGTAATTATCTGCCCACAGGAACACATAACTCTTCTTCTCTCAGGCTTCTTTATTTTTTCTTCCTGTCTGGGAGAGGCATGGTGCTGGGGAGGAGGTTTTTTTTCATCTCACTTTGCAGCACTTTGCAGCCTCAAGAGTCGTCCACTTGTGAACCTGCAGCTGGCAGCAGCCCTGACTCCAGCCTCTGAATCTCTCTTCCCTTCATGCATTGCAGTGACTGAGGGCTTGACTCTCATGCTCTGGGTAATGAATACCATTTGTAGCTTTTGTGTACATGAGGGCAATGGTTATCTCTCTCGACCTATATGGACTTAAAAACTATGACGTAATTTCTTTTGATTATGGAGGAAAAAGCATAGTGACTTAACTGGTCCTTTGCAGCCCTATTTTCCCAGATAATTCTCATGCTTTTCTAATTTCTGGTCATAAATACAAATAAATAACCAGAAACAAAGAAACAAGCTTGCCAGGATAGCATGAAACAGATAGGAGATTACATAGTTTCTGAATTTAGAGGAGTTTGTTCTCTCTCTTTTATTAGTCATTATGGGTTTTTTTGGTGTCTCAGGATGGATTTTTTGGTCTGCTGTGACACAGTTATTTGGATTTTGCTCCTGCTCCAAGCAAGAAAATCGTTTAATGTATGGAAAGCTCTGACTGTTATGTTAAGGCTAATAGCGGAGTTGCCCTTGAGCTGTGAACAGCCATACAATTAGCAGACACAAGTTTCCTTATTCTAGGTTATGTTTTGAATGCAGATAGCAAGAAAAAAATCTACCAGCTGGTGAGCAGTTATTTACCCTATCTTCTCCTCTGCCAACGGGCTTTTAGGGAACAGACTTTGGACCTGCATATTTTACCTCTGTACATTCCCATCATTCTGCAGACTGGTCATAGGAGGTATAACACAGGAGGAAAGGATGGACTGTCCTCCCACACCAGGCAAAGAAATATCATTGAAGCAGGGAATTATGTCTCTAGAAACATAGGTGAGCATTCAACTACGTGTTAAACCATGAAGTGGCTGTAAGTGTGACTTTGTTTTGTTTTTAAATACTAAGAGGCTTAACTAGCCTGCCCTGTGTAAAGCTAGGAGAATCTTGTGGTACATAACTTCCTGGGATGGAGGTGGTTGAAACAAACCAAACTTGAAATCAGAATATAGGGCTTTTTCAGGACTGCTGTTTCATTTAATGTGTGGGCACTTATAGTAGCCAGGTGAAAACACTGCAGCCCATCTTCTGGTTTGCCTCCCTCCTGCCCCTAATACACTCCTACATTTCTGTGTCACCAAAGCACCCTGCAGTGAGGAAACTGTCCCATGGACAAGGTCCTGTGCATGCTCAGTGGCGGATCTAGGGATGGGAAGGGATGGGGGACAGGGAGCATAGGGATGCTGAGAGAGTAATGTCTGCATTTGGAGGAACTTGATCCCAAATGTACATTAAAGGGCAGAAAATATTTATGGTTATGTTGTTCCTTGAGAAAAATCAGGCATGGTAATGGTATAAGAGCTTTTTACAGAGATAATAAATAATACTTTTTATAAATAAGCCTTGGAGCCATAAAAATCCCTCCTTGGCTACCTGAAAGCTTCTGTATTACCATTAGTTCATAATGCACTATAAATAATAGTGTTTTTCTTAGATCAAAGCATAAAATACACATGAGATTTTCGAATCAAAGTCACCCTTTTTCCTAAAGGGTAATGAGTGATATATTATTTATTGTAAGATTCAGGTTATTCCTAATTTTTTGCAATTTCTGAAGAGAAGTTCAGATCAATCTCTAATTTTGTAGCTGCAGATATTTATAAGCACAAAGAAACACTAGTGCAATCAATGGCATTTGAATGCCTGTCTATCAGGTTGAGTTATGTCTCAAAAAAAAAAAAAAAAAAGAGTCATAAAGCAAACAAAAAAAAGAGGCAAAAAACAAACAGATTTTTTTCTTTCAGAAGGTATGCAGAGACTGTGAAACAGTTCAGAGCAGCACAGCGTTGTCCGTGAAAGCACAGTGTGTCTGTTTTTCCTCTATAGCAGAGTGATTGGCACTGAACAGCATGGAAAATAGCTACCAGAAAGCCGAGCCCTTCGAGTCTTTAAGATGTAACAAGCAGGAGCAGAACTGTAACTGTTATGTGTGCATATACACTGCAGCACCTTCCAGCCTCAGAAACATTATCACCATTGATACATACTTGTAGATACATTTATGTAGGTGTGGCAGGATCAGGCCGCAGCTACACCTATCGCTACTGGTGGCTATAGCCAGTAAACAACTGATCAAGATAAAACAAAGGGTGCACGTATTAGAAGCAAATATTACAGACCCCCATTAGTAACTTCTAGTTTAGTAGAGCATGAGGGCTGTATCTCCATGTTGAGAGAAAAGACGACAGCAAGCCTCCAGTCATGTGCTGGCTGCCAGCTCAGACCCTTTCAGGATCCAGCTGTTAAGTCTCCTGTCTTCTTTTGGCACCCCATAGCATGAAGAGCTTCCAGGATTTTCTCTGTCCTTAAGATCTTTTTCTTCACCAAGTCTTCCTGACAAATGAAATCCCCAGCACACTGCCTGTCCATGTGATTATCTGGCAGTATGGGGAAAGAGAATAAAACACACACTAAATTGCACCATAGTTTGCCAGGCAAAGTTTAATGTCATAACATTTTTTTCCACAAATGTTTACAAATGTATTGCAGTATTTATAGAACTGAAAAATGTCAGCTGTTAGCCAACTGAATGTATCATATCACTACTCTACCCACATCACACCTCTAGATGATGCTTCTGGCCACCAATATGCAGTTTGTCTACTTTAGACTTCTGTTGAGAAACACAGCAAAATTGCTAGTAGCAAAACTTTTACTCATCCCAGGAGAGTGAGTCTGGGTACATCTGGACTAGTACACTGAACAGTCCCAGGACCCATTCTCTGTCCTTGAAACCAACTGGAATGTTTTGCCCGTGCCCATACTTTTAAATTACCTTATCATTCAAAACAGAGTAGCTGTATCCGGATGGCCTAGTGGGAATGGTCCCTGACTCATAAGAAACCTCAAATTGTCCCTAGGAGCTGCCTGAGAGAGTGTTAGTTGCCCCTGGTTCAAAACCATGTTAATAACCTTCCAATGGTTATGCAGTAAAGAGGTTACAATTACGTACCAAGATGCTGGCACTGTTGAATTTACTAGTTTAGATGTAGCCAGTCAGAGCTGGATGCCTGTGAAAATGCAGATTTCTAGATGAATTCCAACATGCAAGTCATGTCTGAGTGTGCATACACACACGTATGCTGTCATATATGTGTGAAAGAATGACTGTGTTTATGCTGACGTCTATACATTTCTTTCTGGTTTGGCTGCTCTCACAAACAAGAGAAAACAGTTAAAAGTTTCACATGCTCTTTGCTGGTTGCCCTATCCTGCTGGCTACACTACTGTAACAGAGATTGTTCCCTTCTTCCACCGTCCTTTAGATGATGATTAGGTGGAGGGATTCCTCTGAACCCATTTCTCAGAGACTCTTTGGGGCTCCTGATAGCTTCTGTGATCCAGAACTTGCAGGACTGCAGCACCTACAGTCTCTAACCCCAAACATTTGGCCAAGAGAGCAGCTTGAATGATTTTAGCACCCACTATGGCCTCCTGAGCTTGGATGCTTTGAAGCTCTGCCTCACCAGTTCATCAGTAGGACAGGGTGATGATCAGCTTAATATGAGTTACTGGGGTGGTGTTCTCCATCCGGGCAGCTTCTTTAGACACTTTTTCTTCTCTTTTGACCTGTATGGCTCCTTTCTGACTGAAGCATGTACATCCTGGATGATCTGGAAGATAAATTGCAGGCATCATTCCCAGCTGCTGGATTCCCACCTCTGGGAGGCTGTCTGTCAGCTGCTCAGGTATGTAAGTCTGGACAGATGAATGTCAGGCCATGTGTGAAAGCTAAACCCACAGCTTGCCTCTGCCTTGTGGGGATCGAGCTTCGTGGTGCCATAACCAACAGTACACCACCTCCTTAGCCCTCCCCACAACTTCCTTCCTTCTCATTGAGAACAGCACGACCTTCCCTGGACCTCAGCATTGCCTTCAGCTGAACCCCTGCCCTGGGCTGTCTGTGAACTTCAAAGATTCCTCTTGCCTAGTAGCTCCAAAATGCAGATGTCGCTCCATCCCCTCAGCTAGCTCCATCTCTCATCCTTTCCTAACTTGATTATTGCAGCATCCTCTCTTCTTGCATCCTGCATTGCTCACATTTATCTACAACACTGCTAACTCACTGCTTTCCCAGTTAAGAACTTTGGCCCTATCTTCCCTCTCCATGTGTCATTCTTCTTTGTCCATCCTTTGTCCATTCTTCTTTCATCCATTGCATCTGAAAGAAACATCTTGGTTTTGCTAGGAGGTCATTATTCTTTCCATCTTGACTAGCAAATAGACAGTGCCAGGGCACAGGCAGAGGTGCAGAAGTAGGCTGCCTGCACTATTCAAAACTGTTCAAACAGTCCATGCACAGTTGTGGTTAATTAGCAGTCTCCCAGGTAATTCCTGGGACAGTTTGGGAATAATATAGGAGACACTAAAGACCCTGGGCAGTTTGGATATGGCCATCCTATTTCCAGGCCGAGTTTACCATTCCTGGGTGGATGTGATCAAACTGTGCCAGCTGGTCTCAGGACCAGCGAAGGGGCTCAGGACATCTGTGTAGTGCTTCAGACTTCTGGAGATCAGAAACGGTGGTAGATTTCTACTGCAGAAAACTAAAGGGCATAGTAACAAGTAATTGAGATGTGTAACAAAATTGTCATTGTAACCTGTTTTCTCCTGGGACTCACACTCCCACTGTGTTACTTAATTACTGCTGCTTAATATCCCTGCTCTAAACAAGCTCTTGGTTCCCGAGATTATTTCAGTCACCTTTACCAAAACTTAATGGTCCAGGCAGTGATTATAATTTTGTTATCTAGTAATTACTCTGTAAAGTAATTGAGTCTCCAGCCTTTAAAAATGCAGAGACATCTGCCTACAAGTTACCTTTTCATGAAGAAAGGAAAGATACTTTTCCAAAAGTTTCAACAGTGCTACCTTCGAAATCACACTGTTGTTGTAGTATTTTCTCAGACAGCCTCAGATTTGCCTTTCCCATGTACAATTTAATTGGTTTATTTCACACAGATGCTTCATTTGTCAAATCTGTTGTTGCACTTGAAGTATTATTATTGAATTAAAATAAAAGAATGGCTAGATACTCAAGCCCCCAGCATGAAAGCTTCAAAAACATACTAAGATGTAGGAAAGCATCTATTATGAGTGGCAAATTTTGTTACAGTGTGATATAATTATGAAGGTCAGCCATTTCTCACTCTAGTTCATCACTAAATTGTATTAAAAAATGATTTTTGCAAACTCTGGGAGTGTCGATATGGCCAGACTGCTGAGATGTACTGAGATGCAAATACCTTGTGTTTTCCAGAAGACCTTTGGTTTTAGAGATGTGTGAATGATTGGGTAAAGTTGTCCTCTGGTGGTTAAAATATCTAATCATTTACTGCTAAGGACAGAACACTGGGCTGGGATTCAGGAAACTTGGATTTAATTTCCAAAGCTGTGTCAGCCTGATGGATCACCCTGGGCAGTCACTCCACCTTTTGTGCCTTATTTTCAATTCTGGAAAACAGGAAAAGTAAGTCTGACCCTGATACCTATTGATGAAAAGTGAAGTATAATAGATGGCCATTATTATTATTACTCATAAAATGTTATCCTGTACTTTATATAATCCTTTTTTTTTTTTTTTTTTTTTTGAGATAAAGAAGAATTTTTGGGTCTCTTTCACAAAGTACATGTGATGCCATAATGAGAATAGCCAGTTTTCTTCTATTGCTCATTCTGCTTTAAACAAAGCATGTGACTTTTAAAAATAAAGCATATGAAATCAATCCTTCATTAGTATGGTTATATATATGCATGAAAACTTGTAACAATTACTATTTTATTACAGGTTTCAGTTACTTGTGAGTACTTTTACATTCTCCTTAGTTTTTTATGCTAGAAACAGTACTAATACCTAAAGACTACTTGCTGTATTTGCAAAAAATTGGTATTTATACTCCCTACTAATTAAGCCACAGAAGTGGTGTTAGAAAGTTCTTGATCACTAAAAAATGTCACTGATATGGAAAGAAAGGATGAGATGATTCTGGGAAGTCTGTTGCAGTCTGGGGTCTCTGTGCATCCCATCCTCTTCTTCTCTCTGAGGCTGCAGAAGTGGAAGATAAACCATGAACTCTGGAGTGTGACCGCTAAAGCAAGCAGTGCAAGCAACGTGGCAGGTATCATCACCTCCTCATCCCCTAGGGTCTGGATCCTCCAGAGGATCTGTCCCAAAAGCTAAAGAGCAGCTCTGTAAGTGGAATTGATCCGCAGCTCTTTCGTGATGACTGACACATGGGAGTTGGAAAAGAGGAGAGAAAATATATTTTTCATGGCCTGGCTCTAACCCATAAGAACCTGGGGATTGGGAGAGGAAAGTCTCTCACCCACAAGGCAGAAGTGGGAAGTTGATTTTAACTTCTACATGCAATTTTCCTTCCCCACTTCGGACCTTTTTTCTTTATTGTCATCTCCTCACCCTAGCATTTTTTCTTTCTTAACCAGCAGCAAATCCTTAAATCTTAGGCAATGGAATGATTGATGGAATTTGTCTATCAAAGTGCAGGCACTTTTGTGTTTCCTACATTTTGCTGTTTTTCAAAGCACTGTAGGTTCTGCACTGCTCTGACAGATACAGCTGAGTTTGCCATGGGAAAACGCACAGCCATGTTTCAGCTTTCCATGCCAAGATGCAAGAGGCTGCAGAGCAGATTTGGGTGTATGTTACAGTGGTGCCTGGGAGCCCTGGACACCGTCCCACGTGTGGTTGTGGTAGGTATTGCACCGACACACATCTTATTGTCACCCGGCCCTTCCCTGACTGCTGTGTAACATCACACTTTTCTATTCCTATGACAGGCTGAGTGCTTAGGTGCGTGAAGCTTGTTTGGTACCAGGCAGGGCTACAGGACCAGCGGTGGTCAGGGATCTGCAATGCCCAACCTGGGCCTTGGGGCTCCATGGGCTGCCTCTCCAGTGCACGTGATTTCTGGATTTGAGTCAGGACTGCTTCCTAGTGAGAGGGACGGGAGTTCAAACACGCATCCTTGGGCCTCCTGTTTCCTCCTGGCTGGGTCTAAGCAGCTGTGCATTCAGCACGCATGCTTTTTTGTTGCATCTCAAACTCCCCGCTCCCTGTTCCCTCTGCATACAGCGTGGAAAAGGCCTCTGACTCTCACAGTAGCTCAGCTAATTGTAAGAGTTACACAGCCAGAGTTGGAGGTGTCTAATTAAACACTCTAGAGATCTTTTTTTATTTCTCTGGCCTCATTTCAACACAGGAAGTCAAGCTGATACCTAATTTGGAGCTTTAGCCTTTTCACTGAAGTCAATGGGTTGATTGCAAATGTTCATGAATATGTTCCTGTGCATCCCTGCCAGGTGAGAAGGCAATGTCTCTGTACTTCCAGGCAGGAAGCCACAAGTCCTGAATCCTCAGGGCACTCACACAGGTATTTGTATCTTTCAGTAGTTCCTTTAGACACAGGGAATGGCTTAAAGTTAGGCATGTGCTTAAATGATCTGCTATCTGTTTTAAGTTCACTAAGAGTAGTAAGTTGCAATTATCCAAAATAAGATTGAAGAACTTTTCAAGTGCATTGAACTCCTTAATAATTTTTGGAAGTTAGGGCATTGTGGTGTTTGAAAGAACAAATAACATGGTAGATAAGGAGAAATGTTTGTTCTCAGGGAGAAAAGATATCTTGAAAACCATTGTTCCAAAACTGGCTGCCTGGGTCTTCCTCCTTGTGACAGCATAAGATACAAGTTTTTGCTGCAGCGACAGAGGAGAATATTAATCTTAGGTGGCTTCAGTGCATTGGAAATTTCCCATTAAAGGTTTATCCAGATTTAGCTCAAGATCTGCACATGAATTATTCAGGTGAGAAAGCACGATTTCAGTTAGAATAAACACCACAGAAAATTTTGTAACACTGCAACAAAATACTGCAAGTGACCAGTTAACAAAACAAACCAGTATGGAATAATAAAATTGATGCTTCTGTATTTAACTGCATCTTTGTGGTCTCTAGCTACCTGCTCTCTTCATGTCTTTAACATTGCTAACATATATATCAAAAGAAATTGAAGACCCTATTGCTTGATTCTTCCAACAGGGTTGCACAGTTGTACAACACAAGACAACCAAGCAGTAGCTTTGAATTTAAATTGCTTAAGTCCAAATGAGACATCTATTGCAGCATATGAGGAAAGAAAGGAAGAAAGACTGAAGTGATTTCTTCTTTAGCTAATATTTTTTCTTTAATAGCTCTGGAAATTCTACAGGGAGGTATATGTTTCCATAGCATAGCAAAGTCATCTGGCAGGACATATTAGAGCAGATGCAGTGATTCTCAGTGATTCAGAAGCCAGTTCATGTGAAATAAATTCATTTTGAGTCTAAATAAAAGGTTTGGTTCAGTTATTGGAAAGTGAAGGTTTTTATTATTGTTTCATCTAGGATCTTTTAAGAACTCAATATATTGTGAGTCACTTTCCCTATTTTGTGTTATTTTCCATTTTCATAGCACCTCCCTTCCTGACTTTAGCAAAGCAAGTTCCTAAGTACTGTGAGAAAGGTTGTGCTCCTAATGATAACACTGATGATGTTTGCAGAGCTGGGAAGCCACATGAGAAAACTTGTTATGCAGATCCAGAAGGATCAGATAAGCTGCTTCTACTTCAATGGGATCAAAAATGGAGCCACATTTTAAGAAAAGCTCTTGATACATGTTTTCAAATTTTTGAGTCTGTGTTAAGCACACATGAGAAAGAGCGGCTCAGCTGTCATGAATCATGTTGAGGGAGCTCTGCCAAGCTACATGTGCTTTATACCTGCTGCTGCGAAGTTCTCCCAGTGCTCTTTAGATAATAATTCAGCACGTTAAAGAACTTTGGACTACCTCAGTGGAATTGCCTAAATGATTATATATATTAAGATGACTTGTAACATCTGCAAACAAGGCTATTTGTTTCTTACTTTGTGTAAAGAAGTTAGAAAGGGTGCAGAGATAAATGAGGAAAAAAAGATGCATTACCTAGAAGCATACAGGAGAAATAAAACAAACAGAATTTTGTAGAATTCATCATTCAATGCTTGCTTAGTCAATACTGGTAAGTAGTGACCAGTACATCTTCTAAAAAAGAGGGACTTCAAGAAGATTACCTAGCATTTTTTGTACAGCACTCACTTTATAATAGACAATACAAGTCTTGGAACAGTGCACCACAGTCTGCTTCCATGTGTCTTTTTTGTTAAATGCTAGTGACCATTTCAACAGTTTTGAAATCAGAACAAGTAGCATTTGCCTGCAACAAAGATTATAGATTTTCCCACTTACTGCTTTAGACTGAATACTGTCAATGCATCTAGCCATTCATTTCTTCTGTTAATGTGCTTTGCAACAGATGGACTATATTAAGTCTAACATTTGGTGAATACATTTGATTACCAGCTGAGTAATTTCTGTTATTTTCTTTACATTCATGATCTCTTCTTCTAGTGCAGTATATACATCCTTAAATCACGTTTTAGCAAATATGCCAGAGTTCCTACTTTTTGTGGTAGCCTACTGGTTTGAATGGTGATCTAGTTTATGGTAGACACCCAGGAATCCCAAACAAGCTTGATGACAAGATCTCTGTGTGCCCTGATTTACTGGCATGTTCTGACCATTTACACCTGTGTCGGCTTTCCAGGGCAGCAGGTCCAAAACTCCACATGGTCCACAAAGCTGGGCTGCCTAATCCTGAGCCAAAGGAAGTATTTTTGAATTCTTGCACTCTATGATACTTTGTAATCCTTACTTTCTAAGTATTAATTATAACATCTGGATATGTAATAGCTGTAAGCATATAAAGGAAGAGAACACGTGTTTGGCTTTGCTTTATGAGTTTTATTTATGGCTATGTAGAGAATTGTGATAATTCTATGAAGCTTTCACTGTAATTTTCATCAACAGCCATCTCCCGAGGCTATCAGATGTTTTGATGCCAGATCTTGTCTGTGAAGACACCTTAACTTTGTCTTAGTTCCGGTTTCCATTCTGGGCTTCACATTCTGGTGTTTTTAATGAAACAAGGTTTTTGCATGCCACTGCTTTTCAAAAGTAAATTTGTCCAAAAAAAAGTCCAAAGTAAATTTTTACCTTGCTGTCAAAACCAGAACAGAACATAAAGGAAGCGACTGGAAACTGTGCTTCCTTTAACAGTGACTAAACAATTCTTCCTCCTTTTAAGAAGTACTTTGCGACTATCTCATGAAAGGTGTTATGTGACAACAATAGGTAGTAAGATACATGAGAAGCACTTGATACAGTTTTTGAAATTCTCGAGGCGTTGTTACAAGCAGATATGCACCCAGTTTCCCAAAAGTGTCAATGGCAGAGGGGCAGATAATACACCTTTGTAAATTTTTCCTAACAAGTTCCGTGTTCTATACATTTTCAAACGTGTGCTGAAGACTAAGAACAGAGTAAATCTAAAGGAGGGGATCAGAGCAGGGAGAGGAGCTGGCATCTCAGGCGGCAGCTGCTGGACCCCTTTGGTAGGAGGTGTCTGAGGCAGGGCTGGGGACAGGGATGTAGGTGCTTGGAGAAGGTGGGAGCCCTTGGATCTGTCTCTCCCTGCACTGGGGGAAAGGGGGAAATTGTAGTGATTAAAGATGATAAGGAGGAACCTAGGGTTTGCATAGGCTCTTTCAGATGCTGCTTTCTGTTACATCTGTGCTCTTTCCCAGCGCTCTTTCCCAGCCATAAATATCCTCAAACAGCTCCACCCTCTGACCATCCCAGCTACCTCCTTTCAGGCACCACCCTTTCTGCTCCCAGTGGTTTCTTGACAGCATGTTTTTCCCCTGATATATTTTATAGTATTGTAAGTCCTGCTGTCTACCAACAGACTCTGGTCTGCTGATTTTACATCAGACAGAGCCTAAAGTGGGATTCAGGGTGACTTAAACAAAAGGAAGTTTTCCTGAGGCTCAGGAAGATATATT
This sequence comes from Pelecanoides urinatrix, assembly GCA_013400755.1. Lineage (NCBI taxonomy): Eukaryota > Metazoa > Chordata > Aves > Procellariiformes > Procellariidae > Pelecanoides > Pelecanoides urinatrix. Next base: position 67,873 of record VZTQ01000889.1, on the reverse strand, counting down.
TGGAGTCTGGTGCTAATGGATCTGGTTTTATTTATCTTTTTGAAATAATTGAGAAGCTAGTCACACAGTAAAGCACATCTACTGCTGCCTTACAGCCAAAGACATTCAGTCTGTCAAGAAGACATTCAGTATAGAAACGTATCTTGTCCTGTGGAACTTATATAGTTGTTTTCATAAACGTATTAATTTATCATAATGGCAACACAACACCCTGAGGAAATGACAGTACACATACATTTGTACTGCTAATTTTACTTGGAGGCGTGTTTAAGGGGAGTAGTTGAGGAGTACAGCCCAGTCAGAAGAAAATCAGAGGTATTAGTATGAATTAATAATTTTTAGAATGTAAAGCAACCAGATTGCATTTGACTACTAATGAAAGGTCTGCAGACATGGTCAAGAGAGTAGTAGAAACCTAAATTTAAATGCAAGGCAATTTTAAAAATTGCTGTGTGGTTCCTATGTTGTCCTCATTTTATTGTCTGTCTTTTTAGCAGTTTGATTCATCATTATTCTAAACCCACTGTAATCTAAATAGAGATAAAAATACTGAATCTGTGTATTTTTTTTTTCTGTCAGAAAAGCTAGCAATAACTGCAAGAATTTTCATCAATTTTGTACCTTCTTTTGTCATTTGAAATGTCATCCAAAACTACTTATTTTCAGAAATGTGATGGATTTGGGGAAAACTTCTGTTACTTTTTTCTGTCAAATGTAAGAAATTGAAAAGTGAAGCAGAAAAAAAGTTATTTTTGTTCATTATAAAAGTTAACTATTGTAACTGTCTTAACTACCTGGCAATGAATGTAAATTTATTTAAAATAGATATGAGCTAGAAATAATTAAAATGTAAAAGTACTTTGAGCAATTTCATAAAACATAACATTTATTAAGAGAACAAGTTCTTTAAAGTAACATATTTGTATTACTTTAGGTAGGAAATGACTGGGAACAAGAATTTGTGGTGGAGGAAGTTAAAAGACCTGAACCATAAATGTAGCTCTGTTGTTTAATACATGATGATTACATTTTACTGCAACATCTCCAGCTGAAAAAACAGGACTATTAAATCCACATATAATTTGAATATCTTCAAGATTGCAAATAACAGTGCTTGAATAAAGGATGTTGCTATTACTATGCATCTGCATACCTTGAATTCTAGGGTGAGAACAAACGGTGAAATCCTCCTTCCCAATTTCATCTGTTAAAGTTAGATCTAGCAGAGTGGCAGTGTTGTGAAAAGGCAGGTCTGATCTAGACACCTAAGTTTTTAGTTAATGTGTTACTAAGTAACACAAGGTGTTCTAAAATAATATAAAATTTCCTTCCGACTTAGTCCGAAAACTGGTACATTGTCCTCAGTTTTCTTTCTCACAGAAGGCTAAATTTGGAACGTGAATCACGTCTTTCAGGAGGAAGTGATTATTCGTTAGAGACTCTGCATGTTCCTTGAGATAGAGCTAGATGCTTCACGTTAATTTAAATGCATTTATCAATGAAGGTATCTTCTATAGTGCTTCTACCTGTGAGAATGGAGTGGAAAAACCCTTTCCTCTTCAAGCTCAATAATGTTCCATGGGGAGTGTCAGAAGCTTCCTGTAATTTCACAGTTTTCCCCAGTGGCCAGGATTGACTGAGCCTGGTGAAAGGCAGACCCAGAAACCATGACAGCAACATGTCATGACAAGGTACTAACATGACACCATGTTCTCTGTATCAAAACAGAGGTGAGGTAGTACAGATACGTGCACTGAAGATTAAGAGATGGTAATGGACAATATAATAGAAATTAAAATGGAACAAAGAATCCAATTGCTTTTTAACTAGTCAAGACTAACCTAGCGAAGTCAAAGCTTTCAAGTGCAGCTTGGCGTTTGGGGACTAACTGATTTCCAAGGACCTTCTGTTTTGTTTTGTAGCTCGCTCTCTGATGAGGCATGTTATTTGTCTTTGTCAGTGTCAAAATCTGTATCGGTCTCTGCAGTGATCAGGCAGTGCTTGCTGTGACTCAACAGAGTCACCTGCACCTGCAAAACTGGTGAAGTCCTAAGCTAAGCAGTAGTCTCGCAACAAAATTACACATGTTGTAAGGAAGTAGGTGCCCTCCGATGTATGGCCTTCCCTCTGTTTTTGCTCACAAAACAGTAAACGACTGGTATGTTCAGAGACAAAATAACAAAATTCATTAAAATGGTCTGTAAAAAAAATAGAATTGTACTTTGAAAATATGGTTAATGGAACTAAGTGAGCTCTTTAGCTCAGAGGCCCAATTTTTCTAGCATGTCATTTGTACAGGCTCTTCTGTATGAAATTACATGCCTGACTTGCATTGCTTTTTCATTGCACTTCTTTAAGATGTCAAATGGGAAAAATAAAGGGCAACAGATTGCCCAAGAGGTGGTAGACACCCCATCCCTGGAAACGTTCAAGGTCAGGTTGAACGGGGCTCTGAGCAACCTGATCGAGTTGAAGATGTTCCTGGCCATGGCAGGGGGGTTGAACTAGATGACCTTTAAAGGTCCCTTCCAATGCAAACTATTCTATGATTCTATGAATTTTGGAATCTGTTAATCTTTAAATGTTTATTATGGTTCCACTCCTCATAATGTAATTGAATGTCCAAATATAGGTAAGAAGGAAGTAAAGGTTGCTACTCTATCTCTTAAAAATAAAGATGAAAAATGTAATAGCAGTTTTGCTAAAGTCTAAGCTTTTACGCTGAGAAAATAAAAAGGACTGTTTTGTTTCAACCCAGATCCAAAGACTTCGAATTGGTTAGTTAATTGGAAACGCTTAACATCGAATGGTATTTCTTAGCAATTCCCGGGGTGTTGTTTGGGAGTGCACTCTTCCCTGTGAGCTGAACCCCCTGGAGGACTACACAGCCCAGGACATAATGAAGAAATCCCCTCTGGACAATGTTGTGTTATATGCTCCGAGATGAGCGTAATTATGGAAAAAGCATTTGATGAGGTGGCTTGCACCTGAACGCCTGTAAAACATTGCAATTTAACATAAAATGAAATGTTGTGCATCAGCCCTGGACTGAACTGGAAGATTTCTTTTGCTCAGCACTTGTGAAATGAAACATTTCAGCATACTTGAACGAAAACTATTGGAATTTTTTACTGTGTGAAAACATTTGATATTGTAAATTTTGTCTAGGCAAAGCGCAAGTGTTGAAATACACGTCTTCTTCTGGGCTGGAAACTTGAAATTTGGTTAATGTTAGGTTGGGAGGAAATTCTTGTTGGGATATATTCTGAGCTATAGTGATCTTACAAAGTAAGTAAAATGCCTGCTGCAACATGTCTATATTTGTACTTCTCACTGTCGAACAGGGCAAAGGAGGGAAGTATTATTCAACATTAATGAGACTATGTTCCTCAGGAAAAGGCATTGCTGGTTCTGGGCTCAAATGCGGCATTTCTTTAAGACCATACATGGAAGGGCAAAAGTCAAGTGTTTAGGATCAGCTCTTAGGTTGGTGCTGAATATTCCCTGCAATATGCAAGACCTGTCCTTTGGAGCAACCCTGAGAGGATAAAGTCATTTCAGAAACATGAAAAACTGAGTCAGCATCAGAATTAAGAACTGACCCCAAGGATATCAGGTACATTGGCTACAGTCACTACTAAACTGTGCACTTGCTTCATCAGAAGACTATAGGAAGCGCATTTCAGTTTTGTGCAACCATGTAGTGCAACGGACATGCACTCAGTCCAGGTCACTAAACATTGAAACTAACAGAGCTACCCCAATGACTGCTAAATATTAAGAGTCCCAGGCACTAGAGTAACTGAGATTACGGCAAACAATTTCTTGCCTTTATAGACTGGAACAATTATATTTTAAAGTATCAAGAAAAGTACCCTTGTTTAAATTGTCCTCAGGAATACCACTATATGTTTCAGTAACTTGATTTGTGATCCATACAACCAAGAAACAATGTTCTGATTTATACATGTAAAAAAAAAATTGTATTAATAAAATGACCCTTTTTACTGCAAACATAGCTCATTCCAATGTATTGGTAAATGCCAGCTACTCCAGACTCAAATGATGCAAATGAGCATAAGGCCATTGATTTCAATGAAGTTATGCTAATTTATATCAGTTTAGTAATTTGGTCCCATATATTCCATAATCAGAGAAAAAGAATACAGATTTGTGGCATTATTTTCTGTCATATCTCCTCAATCACTCTTCTTTGCTAGATTTATGAGTAATTGACTCATAAACCAGTCTGAATTAAATGAAATGTAATTACTGAGTACTACCTTTGCATCTGCAGCTCAGAAATTGTTTTAATGAATTATTCTGCTGTTTTTTCAGTAATGCAAACTCATATGTGTCATCATCTGTGAACTTCCCTGTTTCTTCCCACACATGAACAAATGGATTTAGGAGCACTGTGTTGTAATAAGTGGGCCCTAAACCCCCAAATTCTCCACTGGAAGACATGGGCATCCAGGTACATTGTTCACCAGGAAAATTGTTGGAACTTGCTAACACTGACTTAGAGAGAACTGCCCAAATGAGCAGGAGGAATAATCCTGCTTTGGTAAATATCAACTTCAAATTTAATAACTACTATTTACTTGGGATAATGACATTTTTTTTTTTTCTTCTGTGAATATAAAAATGCTGCAGCCAGAAGTTGAATCTTGGATACATGCTGAAGCAATTTTTTAATGATCTGTTCTTTGTGAAAAAAACCCTGTAACTAAAAAAGATTGTACGCCATAAATCTCTGCAAAGCATTTTTTTCATGAGCTATATATCCAGTCATTCAGTACTTGAAGAGTTTCAGAATAGTATTGATGCTATCACATTTTTTTAAAATATGCCACAAGGCAGACCTGGCTTCATTTCACATGAGAAAAATATTCCATAGATTCAGAGAGTTAGCATAGGTTCAGAGAGTTTACTATCAGGTAGACTTACCCAAATATTCAGCATATATGGACCTTCTCCAAGCTTCATCCCAATTATTTGGATTATAATTGTCATTATTACAAGTTTAAATATTCAATTCCAAGACAAATTTTAAAACAAAAATGGAAATAAGACATATAACTGAATTTAAAAATATGAGGTGCTGAAAATGTACTTACCTTTTTTTCATGATTGGATCTGAGATATTCAAGCTCTCAAAATCAAGTTTTTACAGGTTTTTGCCCTATGTTTGTTACCATGGTAGCTCCTCATACTGTATGTTGTAGAGTTTTACCTGCCTTGCCTTGTAAGTTGAGCTGAACTTGCAAGCCTTTACAGAACTTGTATAAAAAACTGGGCTACGTTTAAATTATAGTATCAGTTGGACTGGTCAAGAATAGCTTACCAAATCATTGTCTTTAAGCCAACGAGCCTTGTAAAATGATACTGTTAAAATCTGCAGTAAACAAAAGGTTGTATGGCATTTATTTAATGGATGAGCTGTTCAGCAGAACCACCTCTCTTTGGGTAAACAGCCTGGCCTGTATTAGTTTCACAGCTTCACTGTAATTACATTATTGGCTATAATACACCATTGGGCAAAGCAAGTGAAAAACAAAATTGCATCAAAAGAGAATGTTTAAACTAGAAGGCAGTCTTTGTAATAGAAGTTACTTTCATTTCTTTTGGCTTAATAATTCTTTTGTGATAGTCAGTTACGTATAAAAATAACCTAATGGAGTAAACTCTATGAATTGTGGAAGCTACACAAATGTTATCACTAGACAATAAATAATTCCCAGAGAATGTATCAAGACAAGATAATTCACAATTGTACAATTTTGACATATTTTGTTAAAAGGGTGTTTTGTAGTAAAAGTTTGCTGTAGTCTTGCTCATTTTAAAAGAGCATTTTTACAAAGCTTGACTCAGTTAGGTTTAAAAATGGTGGAAGAGAAAATAGTGACAGAATTCCCCTCTGGACAATGTTGTGTTATATGCTCTGAGATGAGCATAATTATGGCTACTTAATAACAAAATGAAGACAGATTATGTTCATATTTTTATTGATTCTTCTACTCATTTTTCTGCTAACCTGAGAAGTGTTTTCCATCTGATAAAGCTGCTATCACAATGTGTTGCAACACAGTGTACCAGAACCAAGTAGCAAAAAGCGAAGCGACCCCATACCTACTATCCCCCACCTGCCAAAGGCATGCAAAGATACTGAAAAAAAGAAAGAAACTTTGTTTTGTTCTCTCTTTTTCTACTGGGGATAATAAAGTGAAATAACTTTCACAGTTGTGTTATATATCAGAAACTTGGGCCAGATTTTGGAAAGGCTTAGAAAGTATGCAATAGAATATAGTTTGGAATAAATGTGGCATATTCAGGGACTGCAATCACACAGATACGACAAAAAATGCTCCCTCATTTTCCAGACAGGTTAAACAAGTACATTTCACTGAATGACAGTCACTAATCACATAAGTGAGGAAGAGCAGCTTAGACCTATTTTACAATTAGGGTAACATGGTAACTTTTATTTCATATGCAAGTCTATGAAAACACATAATGATCAAAATAACTTCAGATTCAATAGATGCCAGTGCATTTCTTGAAGATTGTATGGTGTCTGGATTTCTTTTAGATGACAGATGCATGAAATCCACACTGGTATCAGGAGCTGAAGCAAACAGCTCTCCTTTGGAGGCAATCAACTATATATCAGCTCATACTTGTACTACCTCTATTAAAAGCCTTTCTTTTGCAGTGTTTTAAGGATAAAAGGGAGGTCATACAAAATGTAAATGATAACATGCATAGGTGGGTTTTGTATATTCAATAACGTTTACACAAACGCTGCCCCAACTCATTTAGTACCTTTGGTGAAAGGATGTGAAGAACTGTTTCCTCTTCTCTGGCTTGTTATTTTTTTCCCATCGGTATTTTTTTCATACAGATTTGAAATTCCAGGTTTATCTATAATGCTTTAAGAGAAGTAAAGTTCTCTAAACAGCTTGTTTTCTGGGGATGTCATATGATGGATCAAATTACCACTATAATGACATCCTCTTCATAATGCAAGACTACACAGGAGCTGTGTTGGATGACTCAGTAAGAGGTTTATTCATTTGTTTTTATCAAATCAATGACTAAGATATAATGACTTGACTAAAGAAAAAAACATACAATTAGTATTACAGCTAGTATTACAGCTAGGAAGGTTAAACATAATGCAAAATTTTTCTAGGTTATGTGGAAATATTCAAGGTGGAATAGAAAAGCAAAGTAATCTTGCTGCTGAAGGAAGAATGGATGAAAAAGGCAATTAAAAGTTGGAAATCTGAAGGAAAAATGACTGAGATATAAACAAGAGTTTCCTTTTATGATTTTTAAGGGACTAGAGGGAAAACATCTGTTACAAAATCCAGCACACTCATTAGAATACTTAGTCAGGAGTAATGAACAGCTGAGAAGTTACAGTAACTTTCTAAAATATTAGACCATGACATAGTACAGGCTGTGGTTTAAAAGTTGTTTTCCAGAAAGGCCACTGATGGGAGGATGCTAACAAGAGGCATTGTAGCAGGTTCAGGAACTCAAATTCACATCCTTAAACCACTTCTTTATCCTACCTGAGTGTGCAGACAGCATTACCAAACATAAAAGGTGTTTTACACCTAGTTGTGCAATAGACACAACAGACTACAAAACCGTGCAGGCTCAGGACCTCTTCTGTTAAAAAACTGTCCATCCATTACTGCATACAAAAGAACCATGGTGAAAATAAAAAAGTAAATAGATGGAAGTCTTTTGAAGCCAGCGGATGCTATAGCACCAGCTGTCCAATAAGCTGTGTAGGAAATGACTTAATTTTAAGTAGTATGGATTAAAATATGATGTGAAGTGTGTTGGACACAATAGCTTTGATTGCTTTGGCTCCTGAGTTGTAGTGATAAACACTGCTATGTGCTTGTCTAGTTCTTCCCACTTTTCATCATAAAACTGTCTTTCATGATGCAACCTCGTTTACACAGGACACATTTTTATGAGGTGTTTTCTGTTAAAGTAGGTTTAACCTGTCTCTGTAACCAGAGTCCTCTTTGACTTTCCATTTCCAGAATACTTGAAGTGGTCATTAGAAAAAAGCAAGTTATGGCTTCTGATGTATTGTAGTAATATACTGTAGCAGCCTGCTTGTTTGAATAAAATAAAATAATACAGCAATTGCATAGAAAAAAAGAAGCAGGGGATCAACTTATACTTAAAAATACATTTTGGTAAAAAAAAATCTCAAGGAAAAATTGAAGTCATGTAATCCCACGTCCTGTCTAGTGAGGCTGCATTTCAAACCTTGAAAATGTAGAACAGTCACTAAAAAAATATTTCTCACACATTAAGCTCATGAGAAAATTATGAGAATGTCAAATCTCCAGAAGAGGAGCTGTGAATCACAGCCTGTAATAGACCAGACAGGAGAAATTGTGGAAAGCACTTTTGCTTGGGTTTTGCTGTGAAGAAGGTCATGCTCATAGACTAGTTCCTTAAAGAAATTCAAAGTTTCTATTTTCTCAAAGGCTGTTTATTCTTCTCCCTTGGTTTTGTTATTCTGACATTCTGATTCATCTCAATTGCCTTTCATTTACCTAGCTGCAAGAGAAGAGGTAAGTGAGGCTTTCTAAATTATCTGTCAGAGAGAGGGAAATAAATAGGTAGACAGTCAAAATGGGAAATAGAGTTTTTCACTCATTTCAGGTTCAACTGCCAAAGCAAGGGATCAGTCCTGATGTTAATATGTTAGCTGCAAGTTTAGGAAAAGAATCAAAAGATTTAAATCCAGATTTGGAGCTATGTTAAAATTTACTTGGTAATAGAGGAGGACTGGGTCAGAATCAGCAACTGGCAGAGTGCCCCTCCAGTTTAAATTATGGAAGCTGAATGGCTACAGTGACAAATGCCACCAGGATATTGCTTCCAAGAGATCATGTCCCAGCAAGGACTGGTACAAGTAGAAAAGCACTCCCCGAGGTCGAAGAAGCTGGATAAACTGGGATGCAGCGGGCAAGGTGCAGTCCTGTTTGGTAACTGGCAATGGATTGGGCAGCAGGCCATACAGGAATTACTACTGCTGGGCAAGGTCTTGATGGGTTATGGTGCTGGTCACAGCAGGAGCAGGAGTATAATTGAGTCTGAGGAAATTAATTTTTAATTTAGCCGAACATTCATTTTTGATTTAGCTGTCCTGACCTGGAGTACAGGCCAGCCATGAAAACCAAACAATGCAGCTAAGCAGGAGAGAGGTCACTCTAGGAATGGGATAGGAATTAAAGAAAAAGGAAAAAAAAGGTTGTGCAAGCTGTAGAATGAGAATTAAAGAAAGAGATAACTGTAATTTACAAGCTGTGGGCTAGAGAAGAGAGTATAAATTTAAATTGCCCATTTTTATACTCTTTTTTGGGGTTTAGCTCTATACTTTTATTATTTGTGTTTTATTCTTTCTGCTTCTGGTACAATTATGTCATCAAATATTAGTGCATTAAAGTAATTTTTGTTTCTGGGATGGACTGTCAGTGTTTCGGCAAGCCAGCCAGGCTGCTTCCAATGCCTGCTCTTTGTCAGAATGCTTCAGGAGAGGCAGTTTCTCTTAAACTATCTGTATTTCACACCCTCTTAAATCACCAGGATACTGGCTTTTCTGTCTGCCTTGTTCCCCAGCTACGATCCATCTGCTGATGGGATACTCACTGGCAGGCATACGAGGGAGTTATCTGCAATGAATGGAAAAATATTTTACAATGAGTCTTTGATGTTTGTAGACAGTTCAAAGTTTCTCCCATTTTGAGTATGAATGAATGGAGGGAAAAGGGAGGTCAGTGTCACGGGTCTGAAAAGATTCATCGGTTCACAGCTGCAATTGACTGCAGAGGCTGCGCCTCCCATCTCCCACAGTTTCCCTCTGGGAAGAATGCTTGTGGGCTTTTTGCTGAAGTGGAACTTTTTTGGAGAAATCCATTGCTAAGAGTCACTGTTGGATGTTGGATGTAGAAGGGTGTTAACTGGGGTACAGTCAAAAGCACCCATGAGTAAGAAGTGTCTGGTCTTAATCTGGTGAGGTGTGTCCATTAATTTATCTGTCTTGGGATTCAATCTCTGTGAGCAGAAACAATATTGCAATACTCCATGATTAATTGCAAGTATGCTTGAGATAATCATCATCTTTACGTAAGACTTTTGCTTACCCTCTGCACCTTAAAGGTCTTGCATAGGCCTTATTTTTATCCTTTTCATGATAATCCCAGCTCACCTGGCACTTCTAGCCTGTGTATCTCAGGAAAGTAAAGAGTCAAAGATTTGTGAAGATGCTAGTTCTCTGGGTTGCCTTTCTTGTGCACTTGCAGACAATCTTTCGCATGATAACCAAGAGGAAGGATGATCAGGTAAGTCTTTGCACATACCAAATCCAGGCACATTTGAGCAAACTGAGATTACCAGCTATGGTCTTTCTGATAGCAGACCCACCATGAAAGACCAAGTGTGATGCATATCTTACTAAGACACATGAAGACTGAGATGTGAAACTTGTTAAGTCAATAATTGAAACTTCAATAGATGATTGGGAGAAAGCAATGGATACATATTATTAAAGGACAGAAACTTATAAGATTTTTGTGTTATTAAGTGATAAAGAGTGTATTTAATACAAAAAAATGTATTTGATCAAATGTATTTGATCGTAAGTCCAGCTCATTGGATTAAGGTTGACAGTGATAAGAAAAATTCCCTTGTTTGAAGGACTGGAAAAATTTTGTCAAACAATGTGTCTGGTACTGGGGAAGATGTGTATCAGACACAGCTTTAAAGTAAAGAAACGTGATTCTTCAAAGAAAGCAGACTTATTTCCTTACTTTTGCATTAGCAATTGCTTTAATTAATGTTTTAAATGTCTTCTTTTACTTCTTTTTTATTTTCATGGCTATATTAATTGTGAAAATAATTCCTTCCTCTACAGATTTGCAGTTGGTGTAACGGAGATGTGAACTGGAAAGACTCTTGGAATGCAGGATGTGCCACTCACCTCCTCTATGGACATGTTGGTGGTCTCCATAGAGGATAAATGAGAAAAAAAGTAGCTACTTCCACTTGCTGCTCATAGAGGTCAGATGGCCAGATGTCTCAGCCATCGTTTGCAGTGGACTGTTAATTTGAGTCAGTGACATGCTGTGCTAGATCTGGATAGGATTTAATAGCCTTGTTTCTGTAGGGAAAAAGGATCTGTGACCCCATCTCTTCTGTGCGTGCCAGGCTCTAGCAACCTAAGCACAAAATGGAAAAGGAATAGTGATTTTGGGCAGTGACTTACAAAAACTTTGTGAAGGCATGTCCACAGGATCAAGAGACCCCTAGGCTAAAAGAAACCTCTTGCCTACCGCAACCCGTGGCTGTGCTGCTTCCCAGTTGGTTATGTTCAAATGGTGTGTCCCCACACTTAATCCCCCATGGGTCTAAAAGCACAGTTTATTTAATGCAGAAACAATGCAAGTGAATCTTGTTGTTTTATTTTTGAGTTCTGCTTGGCCTCCTTCACAATTTATGTCTTGTCTGTACAAAGCCAGGGTAGGATCCAGCTGCTCCACAGACAAGCTGTTGTATGGCTGATAGCACAAACCACCCTGGGCCGTTCCGGTAAAGAAAATTTCTGGCTGGTTCTCCCTGGTTATGCTGGCAGGCTGCATGTTTGTCTGTCTCAATAAGTTTAAGATCTTTAAATATTTACTTGGCTCTTTGCTTTTCTATTAGAAAATGGTGAGGCAGTTTGTTTCTAATATATGCCAGGATCTTTTCAGCTTGTGAGGTTACCTTTCCTTAAATTCCTAAGAACAACCTTTACAGAGAGGGATGAGGAAGAGGTCACACTGCTGTAAGGTTGAACCAGAACCACAGGTCAAGCAACACCATGTTGGTGTTGAAACTACAGGGTCACCCCAGGGTCATATTTTCAAAGTGGCTCTGAGGAGTTACATTCTTAAATCCCATTAAAATTAGCAGCCCTGTTAAACATTATCTTTCCATGGTATTTTGGAAACCGTAGTGTCACCCAGCAGGAAAGGGAGCTGTCTCCTTCCTGTGGGAAGGACAGGGCCAGTCGGGGGCTAACTGGGGCAAGCAGGAAGAAGATGGCCAGCACCATCACAGCTGAAATCCTGCCCCCTGAAAGAAGGCTGCTGCTTCTGGAAAAGGGATATGGGGTTGTGAGCCCCCGGGAAGAGGAAGAGCCCAGAAACAGCTGGGAAGAAAGGGTAGGGATGATGGCAAGGTGGGATGGTAATTGAAACTGTGGGGAAGTGGGAGGGGGAAATGGCAGAGGTGTCCAAAATGAATGGTGAACAAGTGGAGCACATGAAATTAAGTTGGATGCTCCCTGGGCAGAAGAAAACATTGAATGATCTACCCTGTTTGAGCAGTATTAGACTAGCTGTCAGTCATTACTGCAAAAGGCCTGAAGACTACAGGTTGACAAGACTTTAATGCTAATTTTATTTTGTGCACTGAGAAGATTTTAAATATGTATATTTATAAATGCAAAGATGCAAAGAATGCATATATCTGTTTGCCAGATATTTATGGTTCAGTAATACAGTCAAGCTATTGAAACCTTGATCTCCTTGACCCCGCTAATTGAAAAATGCTTAAGCTATGATTTTGAGTATTTGTTCATTATATTAATGTCAAATGTTTCTTCAGTAATCACACAACTATGTGGGAGATGGGGGAATTCAGACATATGAGGTTCAACAATTCCTGTGAAGAAAAGAAAATAGTTTTTCTGGTCCAGATGTGATCAAAGATTAAAAAGTACCACAATGCATGCAAAATTATTATGTTCTGTATTTATGGCTGGGTTAGTCTTGGCAAATAGAAAATAATACCTTACTGAGAGCACTGGGATCAGATTCATTGGCATGCTCTGGCTGCTCGGTGCTCCGTCAGAGTGTACAGCTGGTTTGTGTTGTTGGAGCAGCAGAAAGCAGCCAGGAGTTACAAGAGAAACTGGGTCAGCGTGTGCCTTTTTATTATTATTATTTTTAAAGGTAAAATGAAAAAAAAAAACATTGTCAAGCATCACAAAGCCAACACCTGCTCTATAGTAAATTTGACACAACAGACTGACTTTTCGGAGGCTGCTATAGTTATTTAAAACCATGCTACTCTTGAGTATAATTGCTGTAACACGTGTCCAGCCACAGGCCATATCCAGGGCTGTCATCCACCATCTCTTTGCAAGCAGCCAGAGGCAAGCGAAGCCTGACTTACAGCCAGGAAACGAGCAGTTTGATCCCTGGATTTGGTCAGTTAATTTCAGGCCAGACTCCCTGCTGTTATCCCACCCTTTCTGGGCTGCGTGAGGGGGTTCCCCCAGCGTGGGGCAATTCATGTATTACATCGAAGTGCTGTGCCACTCCTTGAAATGCTGATTTAATGGGTACTGAAACCGTGGCTGGGAAGGGGTTAGCTGCTTTGAAAGTATTGACCTCTGTGATGGGCTGAGGCAAAGGTGGCATCTCGGTCACAGCTTCAGTCTCCTGCATCCCACTCACGTGCTTTAAAGGCAGTTTGTGATTATTTCTGGTTATTTATAGCTGATTATATAAATTAAAAGCTGTGGCAATATTATCATTTATGTTACTGTTTTAGCTGCTCAGGTTTTCTTTCAGAAATCACTATTGCCTCACCTACCAGTGGAGATTCTCATGTGTTTGCTCAAACTTGCTCCAATTCAAATGACTTTGCTTGCATACATACAGTGTTCTGACTGCTTAAAGCAACCTAACTCATTTTGACTAAAACAAATTATGGACTGATTGCCTCAGAGAGGTCGGTCAGCAGATGTGACTGAAAAGTGTCTTCCAACTAAGTTCAGTCAGGAGCTTTAGCCTCTTTAACTGGCACACTAGCCAGAAGACAAGCTGTGTACATTGCCTCGGCAAGCCTTCTGGGGCACAGGCTGTCATCTGGTCATCTGCACTGTGCCAACCGCTGGTCTCTGCTTGGGATTCAAAGCCTTGCTCCAACAGAAGTAAAGGCAAACAACATGGTTCCAATCATCAAGCAAAAATCTGCCTGTGATTATTTCTTACTTTGTCATCCCTTTGATATTAACTTACCTCCACACAGAGAAGAGCCAAAGAGAACATTGTCAAACTGTGCTGAAAAAATACAGTAACAGGGGCGATTGATAACTGTATTAGTACTGGGGGAGCAAGAGAGCCTGGAACTGCTGCCAAGCAAATCCCTAGAACAGGAATTTTAGTTTCATAGAATCATAAAATCAANATGCCATTGGCCTTCTTGGCCACCTGGGCACACTGCCGGCTCATGTTCAGCCAACTGTCAACCAGCACCCCCAGGTCCTTTTCCTCTGGGCAGCTTTCCAGCCACTCTTCCCCAAGCCTGTAGCGTTGCCTGGGGTTGTTGTGGCCGAAATGCAGGACCTGGCACTCGGCCTTGTTGAATCTCATACAGTTGGCCTCGGCCCATTGATCCAGCCTGCATAGGTAATCAGTTTAATCAGAGCTGTAGTGTCATCTCCTGTAACAGATACCTGAGTATATGTTTAAGAGATTTTATGAAATTTTTTTTTCTAGTTAGTTGGATCCTTGTCATTGGCTTTTACGTTTACAAGAAGTATGTGGTTAAAAGCCCCACTTTTTCTACACCTGTTCATAAGTTCATAAACTGAGTTTTATAATGCACACAGTACCATCCTGGTTAGATAAGACCTACCATGGACATTTAGGAAGTGATCACACTGTAAATCAGGCCCTGTAAAACTGGCAAATACAGAAAATTTGGTTCTCGCTCTTGTAGTTGGCACTAGGATAACAAGGATACTGAAACATTTTGATATTTTTATAGGCATGCAGACAAGAATGTTAAATCTCGCATTTTATTTATGTTTTGTTCTTGCTGATTAATGAAAATGGAGGGTGAGATATGACCTAGTGAGGCTTCAGATCTGACCACTAATGGAGACAAATTCCAGACATGAAAGGACTGCCTGATGTTTAGAAATCACCAAAAGCTAAAAAATACTCTCTGTGAGGGAGCTGGAATAAAACAGTTCTTCGGAAAATAAACAAAAAAATTAGAAATTGCTTTCAGAAGTTCTGCTGAGAGGTTGATTGTGCAACTGCCATTTTTGTAAACATTTAAGTTGCTTGAATGTGTGTCCTGCCCTTAGCAAACAGGCAGCAAAGGGCAAATGATCTTGTGTCCAGCTGTGTGCTATCAGTGACTTATTAATTGGCTTTATAAAATTTAAATTTAAGGCTTATTTTTAACTGAACAGAATGGAGTTATTGCTGGTATTACTACATAATATATGCAAATAACAAACATTACCTTTTGCTGTATACAATCCATGAGTGGTTTTGTTAGTATTTTATGATTCATTCTTCTAGGACCAATGTGTGCAGAAAGTCATGCCTAAGAGGTGTCCATTTATTTTGGTTTTTGTTTTCTGTTTTGCTTTGGTTTTCCATAGTTAAGCTGCGGAAGAGGAAGTCAGGCTTCACACCAAGAGCTGGTGAAAATGAATTGACAGTTTATCATTTATTCTTTGATGCTCTTCAAAGAAACATCAACAGGAGTGTTTTAACTGGGGAGAGCACCTTATCAGAGTTTCTGCAGAGCAAAAGTGTTGCAGTTCTCAAGGGACATGATTGAACAGGGGGCATTAATCTTTTCAGAAACAGAAAACACTTGGTGTGCTGCAGCAGCTCAGGTTGCTGAG
This sequence comes from Pelecanoides urinatrix, assembly GCA_013400755.1. Classification (NCBI taxonomy): domain Eukaryota; kingdom Metazoa; phylum Chordata; class Aves; order Procellariiformes; family Procellariidae; genus Pelecanoides; species Pelecanoides urinatrix. The sequence continues at coordinate 52,137 of VZTQ01000889.1, read as the reverse complement.
ACATTCCTGCCTCTTTCCTGCTGCAGGTTTTTATAGAATCATAGAATCATTTAAGTTGGAAAAGACCTTTAATATCATCGAGTCCAACCATAAACCTAACACTGCCAAGTCCACCACTAAACCATGTCCCTAAGTTCCCCTTAGTTCCTTCACGTAGTAAAAAACCCACCTCCTTTTGGTAAGTGCAATTGAACTGGGAGAGCTAGAAATTCAGCTGTGTTGGCCATAAGGAGGGGTTGCAAAGCTGCGATGGCAAAGTGGGCAGTCTGGCTGGTGGCCACTTGGCTTCCACACCGTCAGGCACAGTGTAGTGTCTGTTTGTGGAGCATGGGGTGTGCTGCAGCAAGCTGAAGCGTTCTGCTTCTCTGCCTCCTGATGGATGTTACCTGGGAAAGGGCTGAGACAAGAAGTGCTCAGTACACATGCTAGCTGCCTCTCTGTCGCCATGTAAGACTGAATCTCGCTGTTCAGCTCATAGTGTATTAATCCTTATTTCTCTGGAAATACCATTCTTCTGGGATCAGGAGAGAAAGCACTACTAATAAAACATTTTTCTTTAGCCTTCCCTCTTCTCTTTCACTTATACTATCTTCTCTAAAGTGTTACAGTTTGTCCAGGGCTTCTTTATAACTTGTTTCTTAATAGGAGAAGCAAACCTCTGCATAATGCTGTTCCTATTTCCCTAACAATCAGAAATCTGCTAGCCTTCCTGACACTACAACCCAAATCTCCATCATAATTACAGTGACTTCCAAAAGTGTTTGTTCTCCTGCTGCACTACGTGAGAGTATAATGGTATAAGGAATATAGAGATAGATTATTTAGTCTTTTTGCACAGGAGTTATATGACCTATAGAAGATACAGGAACTGAACTAAGACCTTCATAGTCCACCTCCTAGTAATGTTTTCTTTCTAGCAGGGCTCTGAGAGATACTGCCAAGGCGAGCATGTGTGCAAGATGTGTCCGTGTAAATTTTGCCACACTACGTGTTCAGGTCATCTCTCACCTCTCTGGACTGGGGCAAAACCCCAGACTTTATACTCCAGAACAGTCCAGAGAGGGAAAGGCAAATACAGGACTCTAAGCCACTTGGTTGAGGGGACAGTCAGATCACTTTTCTTGATTCACACTTGGCATCAGCTCATCATTGCAGTTCACTGTATACTACTAATACCTCCCTAACATTTTTAATAATTAACCTACAATGTTCATCTACAAGCAGGAAATCATGCAAACAGGTGTTTGAGATAGATTCTTGCCTGCTGTGAACCCCCAATTTAATTGAAACAAAGAAACTCTGCAGCACAGCCAGCTATTGGTAGCTATGGGCAGCTTATGCTGTAGGCACTGGAAAAGCCAGTGGTAGCCTAAAGAAACAATCTGCCTGGGAGGGTAAAACGATCACATGTATGCATTCAAATACAAATGGATTTCAAAATACATTTCTGTAATTTGTCTCAAAGTGCCCATGCACTCTTCTCCCTGGGTACCCAGACAGCATCGCGCCTGCATGCCATGAGCAGGGGCTGAGAGCCAGCCTGGCAGGGAGGAAGGGGAGGCCGTGAGTAGAAAAGAGACCCAGGAGCCAGACTGGATAATCAGCTGGGCATGGTAATATAATGCACATTTACAGTGGGAAAAAATGTGAGAGGTCTCTCTAGTCTGTAAAGTAAAGACAGGAAGGTGTAATTGTACAACAGCGATGCTCTCTGGCTGTCTCTGAACCTGTGCAGCTGGGTGAAGTTCAGGATGCTATGATCAACCCATATTGTAAAGATTTAAAAGATAACCAAATCAAAATATATTTGATGCCACCACGTCATGAGTGGAGGAAAGAGCTAAACTGAGGGATACCTCCATGCATTAGGTGCATTAGTGCTGACCTCTTGTTTTACTTGCAGGGATACAGTCTGTCATCTCTGCTTGTAAGTGTATTTCCACATTGTTGAAGTGAAGCGTAAAAAAAGTTCAACAGTGCCAAATTTTTCAAATAAAAAAGAGTGCTAGAGATACTTAGTACATATTTTCATTTATCCTCTGTTTTTCATCTGTGCTTTGATAAGCAGAGTTAACACTTAGAAGTGGCAATGGCCAATTCCATTTCCTTGAAAATCAATACTGCAAGCCCTGTCTCAGTAACGTGAATTCGGGATCAGCGTTTTAATTTCTATAAACTCCGAAAGGGCTTTTATGTTTAATTTAAATGGTTAAAATGGTTGGATTCAAAGTTTTATATCTTCTAGTACCACCAAGTTCTGATCAGACATTATAAATTGTCCGTAAAAACCTGGTTAGATGTTTGTTCCTAAATTTAAATGTGCTTCCCACAGGTCTTTGTCACTTTCTTCTAAAACTCCCTGCTGAAGTAAATTTTTACTTCATACAGAGGGAATGAATTAAAGCATCTGTTATACTATTTTGTTAATTATCTGTATATATATTTATATTTAAAATATTTCAAGAGGAAGAAAGCCTAGCAATTCTTTCATTAGCTCAAATGGTGTCACTTGTTCTTTCGGAAGCGGCTGGCACCCATTCAGCCACTGAATGACTGAGTTCTTTGGTGACAGCCGAGGGATATCCTCGTCAGTGAGAGCTTTGGGGAGAATCTGACTCAAGAAATTCTTTTGCCAAAGGTGAACCAGGCTGTTCTCATTGCAAATGTTTGTCAGACCTGGAGCTGGTCCTGGAGAGGATTTCACTGACAGTGCGGGTGAAAGTGGATTGAAAAAAAGGAGGTTTTGACTGCACTAGAAAAGGACACAAGGCTGAAGGTTGCAGTGAGAGGAGGAAAAGGAAGTTCTTTGTCTTCAGTTCATCCTTAAACCTCTCGCAAGTTGTCTGCTGGCAAGCAGCTGCACCTATCCTGAACTACCTGGGCCATCTCTATGAATCATGCAAACATACCTCCTGATATATTCTAGATATACATCTGCAATAAGCAATTAGTAATTTTAGAATACAGTGGAAATAATGGATTTAGGATGCCTTACAGCAAAGCTTTACATCTTTTAAAAATAAAAGCCCTGCAAATTTCATATTTCCCCTACTACATCACTTTCATCTGATTGCATAAATCCTGCTGCTTGTCCAGGGGCCAGAAAGCATTAAGATTCCAGATCACAGCATGTAGCACACTGTATATTCACATAACCACAGTTGTATATGAGGATGCAATCCCAAGTTAATTTAGGATTCTGATAATATCCAATCTCTATAACATTTAGATCCATTTACTTTTTGGTTTTTTACATCTTTTGCTTTTGAGATTCTTTTAAATAAATTCATGTAAGTAACCTAGAAATGGAGTACACTGAATTATTTAGCTTAATGCATTAAATCTGTTTTACTCTGGATGCATTTATTAATCACTGTTAGTCCCTATAAAATACTTGACAATCTTAGCAAATAATGATGTATTATGCAAGTAACTGAAGCTGAAGTAAAAAATATTGTTTGGTTTTGTAACAATTGTACCAAAGGATAATTCACTGTTGACGTCATAAATAACGGGAGATTGTTATTCGTTTATGTCAAAATGATGCTAAAGTGGTTTTGCTACAGCTGTGTTCTTCATTGCCATATCTATCTCATTTTCTATCTTACCATCCAATTACTATGTAGTAGTTGTAATAACAGGAGAAATAGAATTTCCACTATTATACCCTGTTACGCTACTCTTCACCTCCTACTGGGAAGTAAATGAAATGGGGAAATATTAAAGCATAATAGTATTTTTATTCTCTAAGTAGTTCAGTGGGACTATTCTTGCTTTCTGGCTCCTGTTCTACAACAAGGTCATGAAAGCCTCTGTTGTGTTCTCATTTCTAATTTCAAGGCTCTCCTCTCCCTACCTTCTCCCAGTGGTGACTGCAAAACATGTCCGTGGCATTTTACAAATGCTCACAAAGAAGAGCAATATTTAGAGAGTCTTTAATAAATTTTTCCTGTCTTTTTCAACCCTGCGATCCCCCTTGGTACAGTTGACCTGTGCTAGGGCTGTTACCAGGGGACCAGGCTCAGCTGCAGAACCCAAACAGAAATTAAAGGAGAGGAACTGGGCACCTGGAGTAATTTTTACTATGTTGGTACCCTTGCTGCCATGAGGCTAGTATGCCTTTCCTCAGGCAAAGCATGAGAGATCTGTGGAAGTTGTTGCTTTTGTGAGGCGACTTACAATTTTTTTTTTTTTTTTAGGAAAATTCTTTAAATTTATAATTTCTATCCTTGGATTGCAATAACAGATGGTGAGGAAAGGAAATATTGCAGTTCTCAGCATGCTGAGCGAAGGTTGATCTTGGCTCTGCTCAGCTTGATTTATCTCAAAAACAGCTGGGAAGTGGCAGTAAGGGAAAGAAATCGTGAATATGAACATTTAAAAACATTTCTATGTCACAACCACTAGGGATCACCAGGGATGTGCAGTCAGAAAAGATTGCTGGTATACAAAATACTCTAACATAGACACTGACACCAAAACACACAAAAACCCATGGACTGCTACATAAAACTTTTCACTTTACTCAAGGCTTTCTTCGAGGCCCAAGCTCCTTCTAAACAGCATCTTTCCTTTTTATAGCAGGAAGGTGATCCTGGTAGAGCAAAGCCTCTTTCAGCCATGGAGTCTGTAAAACCTCTTGATTTTCTGTGTCTCACTGACACCCACTTCACCTCTTCAAGTTGAATGGCTTTGCCTGAAGGAGCAGGGGAAGAAGGAAGGGCTATACAGTCCAGGAGGAGGGGTGGAGAGATGGTCTCTGGGTAGATCTGAACACTGGTCACTTCTTTCTTACAACAAAGAAAGACCATGAAAAGGAATCAGCATAAAACAAAAAAGCAAGAAAGAAAACTGCAGAGAACTTAATGTTTCTCTTGCAAATTCTCTTGCAGAATGAGAAATTATAAAAAAGCCAAGCTCTTATGGCAGGCACTGCTTCTTACTGTCCAGGTCCAGCTCCTGAGATCAGCAAGAGCTAGGGAGGCTTTTAAGTGGTCTCTATGCTGATGTCCCAAAGGCACGCTATCACTTATGCTCAGCAAGAACATTTGAATGGACTAAAACATACCTGGAACACCACAGATAATACCCCAGATCTCCTTCTGGGGCATTTTCTGATTAAATATGGTGCAGCTGCTCATGGAGAGAGTTCAGTGGTGCTAAGGCTGAGGGAGGATAAATCTGCACTGGTACAGTGTAATTCACCTTGGACATGTGGAGCTTTTTCAGTACATCTTGATTTCTATTTTTAGGTATAAGCTCAGAAACTACAACTGGTAAATTAGGTTAGTCAAGATATGCAAGAAGGACAGAAAAACCTAATTTTTTTCTTAGACTCGGTGTTCCTTTTTTTTCCATTTCATGCACATTTATTATTATTATTTTACAAGTATTGTAATATATTCTAAATGGCTTACTAAAAGGGATAGAGAAACTTGTCCTATTTTGGAGCTATGACATATATCCAGGGGGAACACACAAAAAAACTTGTTCTACTGCTATTCAATGTAATTTTGCTGCTGAGCTCCCCTGCTGTAAAAGGACGTTTTTCAAATTAATTCACTCAGATTTCCCTATAATAAAGAGAACAGCATGGTATTTATTTCATGCTAATAATTTCTATGACTTGCACATGGAGCTAATTTATTTGCAGGAAGTGACATGTCCTTAAAGCCTTTTTGAATACCAGCAATGTGGAGAAAAGACTAACTAGGTTTGTGGCAAGAAAAATTCCTGTAAATATTTTGGTGAAAGTATGTGGTGAGGAAGGTATTTCTTATGTTGTTTAAAATAATTGTAAACTGTTAGTCTTCCTTATATTTCTCTTGAGCAGGACTGTTTATATTCATGGACTTCTCAAAATATATTGTACTGTTTCGGTACATTTGAAGCTACAGGAAGAAATTTGCTCTATGGTGTATTGCAATCTAGTATAAATTGCTATCAGTATGGAATGTTCTTTTATTATTGCTATAACTACACTGTAGTCAAAGCTGCTTTTTCTCCCTCTTAACTTGGGGTTGATATCTATTGAAATCAAAGTGTGATATGCTCCTTTATGCCTGCTGCTTTGCATCATGTTTAACAGTAGTTTCCTGGAATAAAATGAGCTCTTCCCAGCTAGGCGAAAGCATGGCTACTGGGAATAATCGTAATGATGAATTTTGCATACAGAGGTAACTCACTGAGATGAGAGAAACTAATTTAATATCTATGTCTTCAGTCCCATGTCGAGATGGACTCTAAGGGGCTCAGTCAGTCTCAGCTGTAGCTTGTTTACCCACACAGTTCACACCTCCCTGGGTCTGTTGGGCAGTCGGAAACTGGTATGGCTGGAGTGTGTTTCTTCGTTCTTGGAGTGGCTATTTTTCCACTCATGGAGTATTTTGAGCTGTATTGCTGTGAAGAGAATGTGGCCACGGGTGCTGTTAACTATCCCCCCGTGCACCGAGGTGGCGGAGGTTGGGCTCTGAGCCTCTGCCTCGAGCAGTGGCCGCTGCCCTGAAGCTCCACATGGTTTGTCACATAGCAGTCCAAAATGTGCAAGCACTTGGTGGCATAGCTAGCACTTTTAGATGAAAATGTTTGGATCTGCATTAAAAATAGCATCTTTTCTGTCCAAATCAGTAGGGTCCCTAACTCACGGGGGAGTGTGGTAAGGTTAAGACTGTTGTGACAGGCAACAATGCAGCAGAAGTACAATAGGAGATGCTAGAGCTGAACTTGCCAAAATGGTGACTCCTACAAAATGTCTTCTTATCCTCCTACAAAAAGGAAAAATACCATGCCACTTCTATTGCTTGTTGATATACATATTTTCACAACCTACTGGCCCTATTCCTTTTACATTTTTTGTCCCACTGTCATGTCTACCATCATCTTGAAAGTAAGGTACCATGTTTGTGGGGGTTTTTGTAATTTGAATATATAATACTGGCACAGCTATCTGTACTGGAGTGTTTCAAACTCCTAGTGCAATGCAGAATAATAATTCATTGAACTAACTTTATGATATCCACAAAAAACCACAGATGTTCTATGGAAGCATTTAAAGATCCTACAGGGCTTTGCAAATTCTAGCTTCAACCTCAGATTGTAAGCTGAACTCAATTTTTGAAGTATTTTTCTTTGTACTCTTTGCAACTAAAACACCCCTCCAACTTTCATTGCTGTTAGCAGCTGTTGTACTTTTTAACATGTGCTCTGATCTTTCACAAGAAACAGGATTTGTGAAATTCTGTCATGTGAGATGAGACATTAGGAAACGAGTAAGTAACTCCAGTGGGGATGGAAGTGAAAGAGATTATACAACTTTAATTATGGCTCCTTCAGCAACTGACCAGTAAAATATTGATATTAGAACACAAGCAGGAACTTCACAGTTTTAGCCATTGTGTTCAGTTTGCCTGCTGTCTGTGGTGTCTGGCCTGCTGTGAGGCAGCATCATGGCAGCATATTGCTTTGAGAGAAAAAAATTCTTTTGTTTAAGCTGGTATCAGAAAGTGCCTGAAGATGTATGCTGCTTCCATCTGCTTCAAACTTTTCAGATTGGACAGGCACCATTTCAAACGACAGCAGATGTTCTAGCTGACAAAAGAATATTTAAAATGATGAATTATGCCACATCATAACCAGGATTACATAAACTAACATAAAATCACACAGATCTTTAAATCAGCCATCATTTACCACACACACATGTGCTCCTTCATTAGGTGACTTGTTCCATGAAACAAAGATAAATACTCCATTTCATAGATTATAATGTCACTGGTATATAACTTCTTTTTCTAATGTTTTTTTTGTGAAATCTCCTGTTCAACTTCATTCTATTCTGATTTTTCTAGTCCAGGTAAGTCAGATTTGGTTTTCTGGCATATGAAGTAAGCTATTGTTCAGATGCTGGATCTATGTCTTAGACTTTCATTTGCCTAGCTTTCACACGTTTATTTTGTGATGTTACTATACTGGTGTCAGAAATACATAGGTATTAAATTGAGGCTTCACAAAATCTCCAGGAGTGCATGCTAGGTGGATTGGAAATCATTCTGAGTTTCCCTCTTTATTAGCTTTTTATATCCCTCAATTTAACTTCAACTCAGGGAAGCACTCAAGCAAGTGCTTAACTCTGAGAATGTGTTTAAATCCAGCTTTTTTTTTTTCAGTGGAAATGTAGGCTCACACTAAGTGCTTTGCAAAGAAAGAAATTGTGCCATTTTCCCACAGGGTGTCCCTCATATATAAGCCCTGTGCTTGCCTGTTACTTTAGGTTAAGGATTTCTGCACTTCTAGAAGAAATGCAGAAAAGAAGTCTGTAGGTAGACTGGATGAATTCAAACCTGTTTTCCTATCTTTACTCATAACTTTTAACTGACTTTTATTCCTGTAAACTGAATAAATGTATCTAAAATACAACCCACATGAGCTTGAATACTTTTCATCTACCTTTTAAAATGGGATCACTATTTAAGTAGTCTTGACAGTGATGCTTTCCCAAGGGATGCTGTCTTCCTGTGCTTAATCAATTGTCACTGAATATCACAGGATTGTGCAATTTTTGCATAATTCCAATTTATTCACATAAAATTTGCATGTGAGAGTTGAATGTAGGTTACATCTTCTCTTCATCACTGCTAACAGCTAAGCTGGGAGAAAAAGAGACTCAAAACCAGATATGGAATATTACGTAGTCTCAATTCTTGCTGTCTCTGGAACCCTATCTTAAAATTAGTTTTAAGTCATCAGTTAGGAGAATTATCTATCGAAAGGAAGTTCAATGGATTCAGAATTGAGAATTTTGTTGTAATAAATCAGAAAGTTCCTTTTTTGCATTGGCAACATTCTAACTACCAAAAAGACGGAAAGACAGCAGTCATTTAATTCTTTTCTCTCAACGAGATACGGTGGAAAACAAAATGTGTCTATTTTCTGTATTTAAAAATAATCCAAAATTCTGAATAACATTTTGTATTTCTTTAATCAGTTCTGATAGGACTTAGTTGGAAGTCCTGAAAAACTAGGTCTTTCAGCAATTGTTTTGCTGATACATACTGTATCTTTTGTCTTATTCTATCTGTTGTTAAATTGCTAAAGCTATGTAGATGATTATGAGAGTAGTTATTTCATAAAATGGCACTTGGAGGTAGAACTAGAGGTGAGATACCAACATTGAAAACAAACCCCCTTGACAAAATAAAATGATCACACTTAAATAAAAGTGTCATTTATTTAGTATTATTAGTAATATTGTAAGCACTAATTTTAACACCTCAAAAATGAGTTGGTAGAGCTGGCAATGAAATCCATCATATCGACTGGAAATGTCCTTTTAAAAAAGGGAAAATGTGGGCAAGCATACTTATTTATTGGCTTCTTTAAAGTGAAGACCAGTACGAGTAAAGGACATGAAAATTCTTGCAGAAATGCACCAAATTCTGCAAAAGTTTTCCTATTCTATCATTTGAATAGAGAAGGATGCTGCAGCCTCAGTGCCGTGGCAGACACCATTCAGGTAGATAACTTCCATGCATACAGAAGAGGCAGGGTGGAGAAAGGACATGAAGAAAGGCCTTTGGAGACCTTCTGAAAAGCGAGAAGCTTGTTTGTATGAGAATACAAAACAGCTATACAGGAATAATTATTCTGATGTAGTTGTTCTAGACTGACTACCTTACACATTCTCTCCATCTAGAACAATAATGTAGAGATGAGGTATCTCAGTGAGCTTTAGCTATTAGACTCCAAATGAACCTCCCCTCCTCGCTCCTGACTAGGGCTTCTAAGAACACATCTCTTGTGGAGACCATATAAAGAACAAAAAAAACCCCAAACCCCTCAACAAAGCAAGTAGTATGATTTTATAAGCATTTAGTTGATAAAGGGCTGCACTCTAAGTAGATGTTTTTTATGTAATGACTGGTTAGGTAGTTCTTTTAGAAAACCTCTTTAGTGGAGCATCAGATATGGGAGTTTGGGGCATGGTATCACTCATATTTCTTGAAGATGATAGAAAAGTGTATTCAAAGACTGATAAAGGGATTAGAGAGCATGTTTTTGTAAGTTCTAAAAAAAACAGAAAGAAGCAAATCCTTCCCCAGATCTTTTAGAATAACTTGTGATTGCAAAATGAAAAAAGTANAGCACTAATTTTAACACCTCAAAAATGAGTTGGTAGAGCTGGCAATGAAATCCATCATATCGACTGGAAATGTCCTTTTAAAAAAGGGAAAATGTGGGCAAGCATACTTATTTATTGGCTTCTTTAAAGTGAAGACCAGTACGAGTAAAGGACATGAAAATTCTTGCAGAAATGCACCAAATTCTGCAAAAGTTTTCCTATTCTATCATTTGAATAGAGAAGGATGCTGCAGCCTCAGTGCCGTGGCAGACACCATTCAGGTAGATAACTTCCATGCATACAGAAGAGGCAGGGTGGAGAAAGGACATGAAGAAAGGCCTTTGGAGACCTTCTGAAAAGCGAGAAGCTTGTTTGTATGAGAATACAAAACAGCTATACAGGAATAATTATTCTGATGTAGTTGTTCTAGACTGACTACCTTACACATTCTCTCCATCTAGAACAATAATGTAGAGATGAGGTATCTCAGTGAGCTTTAGCTATTAGACTCCAAATGAACCTCCCCTCCTCGCTCCTGACTAGGGCTTCTAAGAACACATCTCTTGTGGAGACCATATAAAGAACAAAAAAAACCCCAAACCCCTCAACAAAGCAAGTAGTATGATTTTATAAGCATTTAGTTGATAAAGGGCTGCACTCTAAGTAGATGTTTTTTATGTAATGACTGGTTAGGTAGTTCTTTTAGAAAACCTCTTTAGTGGAGCATCAGATATGGGAGTTTGGGGCATGGTATCACTCATATTTCTTGAAGATGATAGAAAAGTGTATTCAAAGACTGATAAAGGGATTAGAGAGCATGTTTTTGTAAGTTCTAAAAAAAACAGAAAGAAGCAAATCCTTCCCCAGATCTTTTAGAATAACTTGTGATTGCAAAATGAAAAAAGTACAGAAGGTTACACTTTTTTAAAAAAGTATAAATGCAACTTACAGGTGTAAAATACAATTCCTGTTTAAAGTTTCCATAAATGGACAATTTTTTTTTTTAATTCATATGCTACAATTTTATATATATCTAGTCCTTCATTTAGTTGAATGATTATCAAAAGATTTTTACTAACAATTAAGAACATTCTGTGAATCTGCACAAATGTTATTTTTCTGCAGTTTTATGTGGGTGGCACAGCTAAGTTGGTTGTATTTGTACAGATGATTCTTGAAAGCTATTCTGCACCTTGATTGCATGTATCTGTAGGCAGGGACTTGTTGCTCTCTTTCTGCACAGTTATAGCATTTCTGGACACACAGTAATGAACCAAGAGATTGTGGTCCAGCCTCATTCTGTCTAATTTAGACACTTTATTTAGGCATTTATGGTCAGACTCCAATTACCCTATGCTCTGCATGTAGCCACGGGAGAGGGAAAATTATTTCTAGGTAGTAAGTCACCTAGCCTGCTCTGGGGCCTATCTTGAGATGGGCTGCTGTGTCCTGTATCTCTCCTCCAAGTAACGAAGGTGTGTGGGTGCTGCGGGGTGAAGAGATTGAGAGCAGCCCTGCCAAGAAGGACTTGGGGATACTGGTGGATGAAAAGCTGGACATGAGCCAGCAGTGTGCACTCGCAGCCCAGAAGGCCAACTGTATCCTGGGCTGCATCAAAAGCAGCGTGGCCAGCAGGTCGAGGGAGGTGATTCTGCCCCTCTACTCTGCTTTGGTGAGACCCCACCTGCAGTGCTGCGTCCAGCTCTGGAGCCCTCAGCACAGAAAAGACCTGTTGGAGCGGGTCCAGAGGAGGGCCAGGAAAACGATCAGAAGGATGGAACGCCTCTCCTTTGAAGAAAGGCTGAGAGTGTTGGGGTTGTTCAGCCTGGAGAGGCAAAGGCTTCAGGGAGACCTTATTGCAGCCTTTCAGTACTTAGAGGGGGCTTATAAGAAAGATGGGCCTGTTGCGACAGGACAAACGGGAATGGTTTTAAACTACAAGAGGGTAGATTTGGACTAGATATAAGGAAGAAATTTTTTACAGTGAAGGTGGTGAAACACTGGAACAGGTTGCCCAGAGAGGTGGTAGATGTCCCATCCCTGGAAACGTTCTAGGTCAGGTTGGACGGGGCTCTGAGCAACCTGATCTAGTTGAAGATGTCCCTGCCCATGTCAGGGAGGTTGGACTAGATGACCTTTAAAGGTCCCTTCCATCCCAAACTATTCTATGATTCTAAAGGTGAACATTCACTTTTCGAACACCTATGTTTATGGAAGAAAAATTCTACTGCTTAGGTACCTCTACTCACAGAAGAGAGCACACAGGTGTGAATAATCAAGTACTTCCTCATTTTGTGGAATTACTTGCACTTTGAGTAATTTTTGTAATTAATGACAAACATAATCTCACAGCGAATGGTTTACCTCATCACACCACTGAGGACTGTCTTTAAAGGCACTGCCTTCCCTTCTTCTGGCCACAGACTAGAAGATGCAGTGGTGCACTGAACAGGGCTTGTTTGTTTTATTTCTAAGTCCTGGATAGGTGGTTGGAAGATCAGCGAATGTTGTGTAAAAGTTTCCAAGTAATCAATTGTGTTTAGATTGGTAAACCTCCAAGCAGCTTTTGTGAAGATAATAGTATGTGTATATTACCAATATATCTCCATTTCAATGACAGCTAATAATACTGTAAAAGGACTGACCATCTCTGCTCCAAATACTCTGAGTGTAGAGTTGAAGCACTGTGCAACAGAGAAAAGCAATGTCAGACTCAAATAAGGGTGATGAGGCAACAAATTTATAGCTGAACAGGAAACTAGCATAATATGGAATAGTAGAACGATGCTTGAGGACAGCTTTATCCATTTTTCCAGTTGATGAAAGATAGTATTACTCCCTATAAATGTTGTCTCAGATACCCTCCAACCATCATGGAGGCAAAGGCACTGGTACTAACGAATCTCAGAAACTGTTGAGAGATGTATTTCTTCAAGATTTAAAGGATGCACAGTGCTTGACTGAAATTTTTCTTGCTTACTTTAGCCATGTTACATCACAACCTGAACAATGCAGTTAGAAGGGCATCTGACAGCAAATACGGTGCTTGACTACTACAGAAGGTTATTTGGAGACATATTGGCATTCATATGTCCCTAAAGGCAACTCCTGAAAGATGTTTGTTTCTGTTTTCTGGAATGCAGAATGATTGATAATCTGGTCCAAAATGCAGTTCTTATACAGATAGAGGAGCCAGAAGAAGAAAGTAAGATCTTAAAGACAGAAAGCAATGTGGAAGCAGATTGCATGACACATTTTTCTTCCAAATAACCTTTATGTCCCACTGGCACTGAAAGATACAGATGCTCAGTGCTACAGAAAATGATAATGTGCTTTCTGAAATGTTTTCTCTGTTATATCATAGTCCAGAGAACCCGATGATGACTTTTATTGTCAGAAACTGGAGAAAGAAATTGGGTCTCCTGGAAGTTACAGCTATTTTCTCTCATTGTGTTTCCCCTTCTGACTTAACCGTTTTCTCTCATCTCTGTTTAATTTTTTAAATTATTATTTAATATGGAAAAACATCATAGATTTCAAGTTTGATACCTTAGGTTCCACAAAATGCTGCAAATTAAGAAAAATGTAGCTGAATGAGTCCTTCAGGGATGGGTTAGAAGCACAAGGGACTTGTGCAAAAGGATTTATCATTGGCGCCACAGCCAGCAGCGGCACCATTGCCGCTGAGAGCGACTCCTGCTCCACCTGCGGTGGCAAAGAAAAATGAGAGCAACTGGAGAAGCATCTCCAGTCTGCCTAATCAGTTCATCTACAAGTCTGCTGTCACCTGCAGGACACGAGGAGAAAGCAAATGGCAGCTGGCCAAAACTCTGTCATGAAGAACAGATAAAAAAGCAAGTGAACTGTGGTCTTTTTTTTTAAATGGGCTTTTTGTCATTCAGTTGTCAATGTGTACTTTTTTTGCAAAGTGTTTTTACTTTGGAAGTCATCTTTATCTAAAGTTTCAGACAAGCAAAGGAGTTTCACTTATTTAGAAATAGGGAGGTTTAATAATTCTTTAGAGTTTTGTATCAGAGGCTTGGGCTTTTTGAATACTTATCTCTGAGATTTAAATAAATTTATAAGGGATGTCTAACTTATCTGGGCTACAAACTGATATCAGTGGGGTTGTTATGCATGAAGTCATTAGTACGCAGAAAGATTTTAGAAGACTGGTAAGAGGGGAAAATAACGGGATCACAGCTGCACAGCATTTTAGCTGACAGGCTAGTGTGACGCTGACAGCAGGATAGGAGCCTGCCTTCCTCAGAGGCAGTGCTAGAAGTTGGATGACTGGGGCAGGATGGTTCATAACAATGCTATTTTACCCTGGGATGAAGTTGTTTTAAGGTAAACATTTAAATAGCCTTGCAAAATAATGCCTTTTGCAGTATAACTGTTTTCAGAAACAGGACAAACACTTCTCTATTTCTCTCAGATACTTACTCATAAAGGCTTTTTACCTTTTTTTTTTTTTTTAAATGACCATTTCTGGGCAGAAATGGATAGCTTAAACAATCCCCATCAAAGGAGAGTATTTGCAAGTCTGATGTATTTCCTCCTTCACAGGAAGAACCCGTCCAAATGAAAGACCAGACTTGTCAATGCAAAGTAGATGGTCTCTCTGAAGTTGTGGTTGGTTGTAAGGAGGTGCAGGTATGTGAGTTTTGGATTATTTTGATACTATTTTAAACTAACAGAATAAGTGTATTTAGCAAATCCTTTTGATATGTGAAAGTAGGTCTCTCAACTACCCAAATCAATCAGTTTTCCTTATTTAATTCTGTAATTCCATAGCCCTCTGTCACCATGAACTTCCCCATGGGAAAAAAGTGTTTTGAGGACATTTAGAGTCTTATACATCTCAGATTCATACTCTGTTCTTCCTGTTGATCAATAGACCTCCTTTAGGTCATGCCAGAATGGAAACTGTAAGGTCTGGAAGACACTCTAGCATGGCCATGGAGGTGATACAAGAGCCTGATCAAGTAGTAGTCTTTCTATTAATTCAAGGACAGCTTTTGACCATCAAAATTAGGTTTTGCTTACCAGGATTTCATCTGTTCTGCACTTCTGTGGCATACATTCATTTGCAGAGAATGGTTATAAGCATGTTTAATTTACCAGTATAGTCGTGGTTACTGAGTCCAGGGAGAAGCTATGTCACGTGTGGTCATGGAGCCCATCTCCTGACAGTACAGTACCCCACATCCTCAGGGATCTGTACCTTTCCTTAATTTGAAGAGTCTATGGGAACAGGGGGAAAAAACCCACATATACCTGCAGTGCCAAGTGGCCCTCCTGACAAGTTTGAATATGCTGCTTAAAGGATTATTTTTGATGAAGTGATTATCAGAACTGTTATTTTTTTTCAATTCTTAAGAGAGCACGAAACACAATGTTTGCCAGAGCATTATTTTCTGTGTGATTTTTTTATGCTGAAATGTTTCAGACAAATTCAGACTCCATCACAGGAAAGTTAAACCTAATGACTAAATTATGGATAAATTATAAGCAAATTAAAAACAGATTTCCTAATATAAACTGTTACACATATTTAACAAGACACAAATTTCTAGTGCAAGTTCATCTTAAACATCAATCTCTTTCAGGTTCACTTTTAGAAATAAACTATTCTGGTCTACAGACCCGTATATCTTCTATTTTAATGTTCATCTATTTGAATAGCTAATAATTTATAATAAAATCTTTTGAGTTCTAGCAGGATGGCATATAGCTTTATGTGGAGTTAAATATTTATCATAAAATATGAATATTAAGATTAGGAGTTATTTTTCTACTAACATCAAGATTCTCTGGCATATTTTAATTTTATTCATAATAACCTGAATTACTATTGTTTTATGGTCTGAAATAGACTTATCTGAGAATATTTGGGTAAATTTATGTAGAAGTCAAAGTATGGCCAATATGCTCTGTGCAAGATGGTTGTTTACATTTAAAACCAGAGGTAGAAATAAATTCATTAAATATATTAGGGAAAATTGACAATTTGCAATGTTTAAGATGAATAATGAAACCTTACCAATGGCATGATTTCTTTAACATTTCCTCTAGCCCCTTCCAGGAAGAAGTCAATGAGTGCTACAAGCAAATCTGAATGCAGTAGCTGACCCACTGAAAATTCAAAAGGCTTACAGAGTTTAAGGATTACTGCAAAGTTCCTGTGAATATTTCACCAACCAACCTGTCGGACTGACAGATACTACTGACACTTTTAGAAATTTGTTTATTCAAAGAAATACCATCTCATTATGTGAGAAGCTTATCTAATAGACGAGTCCTTTTTTCAAGCTGGAACGTTCATCTGTAATACTAAACTAAGTGGAAATGCTTTGCTGCTTGGAAGACGGCATGCTGTTTACTGGATTTTTCAGTGCAAAATTACAACCAATAGGAGTGTCGTATTCTTGCAAATAATTACAACAGATTTTAATATCATTTTGTTTGACTAGACAGTGGCTTCACTGTGGACAGTTATGATTGGTCTAGCACATGGTCCATGAAATATTTGGAATTTTTTATCTAGCCATACCTCTGCAAATCTCCCTCTGAATAGGTGCACTCTTCAGCTGTTATGTTGCAAGCTGGATGAGACCGAGTAATTTCTTTTCCAGTCAGAGACCTTTCAAGTATATCCTATATATGAGATGTGCCTAGAAGAAAAAAAAGGAGCTGTCTAAAAGCCAACATGGATAAGACAAGAAAAGTTCTGCAGGACTGATTTAGTTTCCATCTGTGACACTGCTGAACCCGTGGTTTTGTGAATCACAGATGATGTCATACCTCTTAACTTTTGTAAGACTTTTGAAGTCGTCTTCCCCAACACTCTCAAGAGCGAACTGGGGAGGTATGGCCAAAGTGGAAAGGTGAGTGGTAAGTGCAGAACTGGTGAAATGACTGCACCAAGGGCATAGGAAAGTGGGACAAAACACCATTTTATTATTTATTTAGTCCTACACTCCTTCTATTCCCTACATTTTGTAACACACATGATAAAGAAAACTTAGACTTCGATGTGGAAAGTCTTTAAAAAGAAGAAAAGAAATACTTTTTCATTGTCTTGTATCTAAAATATTTCTTATTTGAAACACATTCAGTCAAAAGCTCTGTTATGTTTAAAGATAAGTGTTCCCATTGTGACTTACAATAAAAGGTTTAGATCTAATTCAGACCTGACCTGGAACATGCTCTTGCCAGCTGAAGGGCTAAATTTGATCCTGTGTTTCAACCTCAGCTGTAGCAGTGGTTCTATGTCTGCATTATTGCTGAAGAGGACAGACATTGGGACATTTATTAATAAATAACCCAAGAAGAAAAGGAAAAATTTATAGTCAAAAGTAAAATCTTAATGAAATTATGACAGTTCAGTTTTCAATCACAATATGGTATAGTAGCCAAGTGGATAAAGCCCAAACATTTAAAATGTAATAAAGTTTTATTATTATCACCCATTGTATGCTATTTCAAAATAATTATATAGTATATTTCTGCTTGTGACAAGCATCTGGAACCATAAGTGATAATTGAAAATATGGTTCCATTATAAAAAAAATTGTTTTCTCCTAGATAAATTCAGAGAGGAGGTGGAATGTGTTTTAGAAGAAAAGTTACACTGGAAATTGACTTTTCAGAAGTAAAGCCTCTTTCTGTTAGATAAGCAGACCCACGGCTTTTCTGCAAATACGTGCAAGTTTAAGGCACTAAAGATCTGGGACACCTACCAATCTACTCATAATGCTTTGTGTTTTCTTTATACACAGAATGCTGGCTCTAGACGAATGGTGTCCAAATAACGTTCAGTATACACCCATTGAAAGACAACGAAAATCAGAGCTTGTCTATGCTAGAAGGTTATAAAACTTAATCTTTCCTGGAGTTTAAGTTGAATGACTGCTCCACATTGATGCTGTTATACTGATCTTTATATTAGTTATTTGTTCTACTTTGGAAAGGAAAGACATTTTACAAATACTTATCTGGTTTTACGGGGACGATGCTAGGTTCTTTATAGATAAAATCAATTCAAGTAATAAAAGAACCCTAAAAGCAAACCTACAACTTACTGAAACAATTTTGATGTTACAGCTTTCAAGGGTATCTAACTATTATATACTGCTTGAAAAAGTCAAAATGCATAAATGGTTCCACTAATACAGAGCTATTATTTAGAGCATATACGTGTTTAATGGAGAGAGTTTATTGAAAACAGGCAGGGTCAAAACCAGTCTTTTTGACACTAAATGAACTGCTACTCTTATAAATGTGTACTTGAGCAGTAAAACACTCATTTATGTAGATAGGAGGTACTTTAAATTCATGTTCGAGTCAGCTGGACAGAAGCAAGAATTAGTCCCACAATAGTATGATGCTCTGTCAAGAACCTGAAGGACAATATGAAACTTAAAACAGTTGAAGTTTTACATGAAAAAATAATTTTCAGTCAATGCAATATTTGGCATTGATTTAGGAGACTAATAGAAATATCTTAGGCTAATAGAACAAATGACATTTCTGATGCAGCATATCTGATGCTTAAGAGTAATACTAGACTTATCACAACATGTAGCATGAAGGTCAGAAATACTTAACTCTCCCTCTGTCAGCAATATTTTCAAGTCTATTTTTGGCTATAGCCTTAGAAGAGACTCATTCTTTGCAGAGGCTGAATTTTTCTGTAAGATGAACACGTGAGGGTCCAGAGAGCTTGGGAATACACTGTCTGGGGAGGGACAAACTCACCTGTTTTACCTCCTCACCTCATCAATACAAAGACAATAAGGTGATTATTCAGTTGCTTAATTTAAACAGACTTGGATTTAAGCCAGTAGAAAAAACGGAGCAGAAATAGGCAAGAATATTCAAAGAACTATAAGCATCTCTGAGTGTCTCCTAATTTTTTTGCTGTGAATTTTCTTTTTGTTAGAAATTTTTTTAGCTTATACCAAATAAGGCAATTTATCTGCATTTGACAGCAGGTTTCTGTAAAGCTTTATGGCTTCAATCTATGTGGATACTTTTTTATGCTCTTGCCCTCTTAAAGCAAGTATGAAAGCAATCCATCTTCTTTCTTTTTTTTTTTGTTTGAGATTTGGAGATAATTTTTTCCATTTCACAGGGACTGTAGGGAAAAAAGCCCACTAGCTTGCTGTATTTTTCTATTGCTTCTGCAAAACTGTTTTGTCAGCAGTCACAGCTACCTCAAAGCTCTGCAGAAGTGTAGATGGTATTCAATTTTCCCATCTTAGACTTCTTTCAGTTTTCCATCTGTAAAGCAATGAGAGAGGATAGCTGAGAGAACTCAGTGGGAATAAAATGAGTAGCTAAAGGGGTTGTAAATGGTAGATGATACGAGTCAATAGTGTACTAGGACGTGGCTGCACTGTTTTTTGAGGTTCCTAGCAATGTAAGGAGACTGGCAGGGTTGAGAGGCTCCAGGGGGAAAATAAGTTCTATTCATCCCATGTGTCCAACTTATAAATTGTTCCTCCTCTTCCACATTCCTCAGGTATGGGACCTCCTTCACTCCTGTAGTCACCTTCCACTGTTCCTCATTTCCTGTAAGTAGGGGACTCTTCTTCTCTAACTCTTCATAAACCAGTTGCTCAGACTTTTGTGCCCCTGGTAACTCTCAGAGGTGGGAACAGTTCTGGAAACCTGTCAAGTTAGAGCAGCTCCTAGGATGCACTAACCTCTGCTGGTTTAGAGAAGCATCTATCATATCCTTTTTGAATGCATACTACAGTCAAACTTCTGATGTTTTAAGGATGAAGTAAACTCTTATGCAAGGTCTATGTAGCAAGATGGAAGTTTAAATTTTGCAGCTTAAATCTCGTGGCTCTGCTGTGCTGAGATCTGAGTCAACTGCAGACAGGTACACAACTGAGAGGTTCTGCCAAAGATGGAAATAAGTTATTACAAATAAAACCAGCATTTAGATATATTGCTGAGGCTGCATCAGAGCATGGCATCTTAATCTGAATTATTGATGAAAATAAAGAAGGAAAGAGAAAAGTTTCATAATTCTTTCATATACCCTTCAACATAGTCAATAATGCATTCCCTAAAGGTGTTTGTTTCATTCTTGTCCAAACTTAATATGTGACCATATGACACTTATTAAAGTTTTAATGGCAGTTTCTCACCTTGAGTCAATCTATCTATATGAGAGATTATAAAGTTGCTATATGGGCTTTTGCATTAGTTTATTTGATTTTATAAAAGCTAAGTAATCCAGGAGGTTTGACTGTTAATGTCAATGGAAATAAGAACAATGATGCACATAATTCCTCTTGATTTCAGCAGGATTTAGCTACAGAACTATTTTAGTACATTTGGATTTAAATTCCTCTCTATAACTTCATTAATCTTCATTTCATTTAAAAAGAGGTCAGGAAGGCATTTTCAAAAGGAAGAGCTAAAAGCTAATTTAGAAGGCTAACCCTCTAGAAAATTCTATATGCCAAAATATATGTAACTTTATGCACAGGCTGACCAAAAACAGTAGCCTTTTTGTCTGAACAAAATCTCAACCAACAATATCAATATCTTCTTTCTTTAAGTAACAAACATATTAATGGTTGTTCTGTATAATAACTACTGATTTGTTTGTTGCTTCCTAAATTAAAAAAAGGCATAAAAATACTATTCATATGTGAGAGTAAATGAACCTGTTTGCCCAATCTTCCAACACTACTAGTCAGAGAGCTGCCTGATGCTTTCACATGAATCATGCACCTGCAATGTTTCTCCTAATCATCATGACAATTGCTGAAAAGTTTGGTGGGAAAGCTTGCCAACTTTTTCCTTTTTTAAAGTGTGTGTTCTTTCTGCACAACTGATCAAAAGGTATGTGTGGGTGGGATGCAGAGAGAGAGAGAGAGACTATCACTCTTTTGTATTTGAATTGCAAAGAATTTTACTTTTTTTTTTCTTCTATGTATTAGTTTGTGCAAAAAGATACTGAAACAACACTTACATAACCAAGCCTAAACAACAAAGAAGAAAACAAAAAATTGTTACACTTATACCACTTCATTGTTAAATTTGTTATATAACCTTGACTTTTTGTTTTCAGGACTCCTATTTCCCATCAAATGCCTAAAGTATAACTATTCACCCTCATAAAATTATATCTATTCTCCTTGTATATAGCTGTTGGCTAACGAAAGGTAATTACACACAAACACAGAAGACAAAATATGTTGGGGATGAATCTCACTCATATAAATATCTGAATAAAAGTTTGAAGGCCATCTGCTTTGCACTCAGCAGAGCACAGTGTCTGCAGGATGTCATCCTTTCAGAGATCAGAAAAAAGCTGATTACAGTGAGTGGTTCTGTAGTGAATAGACTAATTCTGCATCTTTCCTTCCTCACTTATGAACAGGGTTTCCACCTGCCTGGCCCCCCAAGCCACTCTTAAATGGAAATATTGCTTTGATTGGCCTTATTTGCATCTTCCTCCAGCTGTCCAGTATCACTCCTGCTATAACAGACACATAAGTCTTCACGAATGTCCCCCATACTTACAGCCTTTTCTACATAGCTGTAGAAATAATAATTTGATGAACTCTGGATACCAGTATTAGCTGCAATACCTTCCATTTAACACCTGACATTTTCTGAAGACATTTGCCTGTCGAGACATTTAGACATCTGTTGGCACTGTTTGTAGGTTTCTAATTTGCACATTCATAAGATGATGGAAATAAGATGTAACTGATGAGTGGTAGCTGGTTCTTTAAAGTTGTAGGTGGTAATGACGATACTCGGTTTCAGAAACACAACAAAGTATTAATCATTCCAAACAGCTCAAGAGCAAACCAAAAAAGTTTGACATTGTGCATTAGTGCAATGTTAAAATAGTCATTTTAACTGTTTTTTTGTTTGTTTGTTTGTTTGTTTTTTTCTTCTTTTATTAGAGAACAAGGAACAGGATATTTAATATCCAATATACATGTTGTGATTATGGATTATTCTAATGCTTAAATTGCTGGCAATGTTTTACCATAATATATGAGAATACTGAGATTTTACTATAATATTTTAAATTTCATCTACCTCTCACTGTGAGATGAATGTACAGTGATTTTTTATTTTTTTTTTTGCTAGATAGTTGAATCAAAGTCTTTGGAAAAAAAATTGCTTGAAATACATTATTAATTTTATTTGAACAACATGGCTTTGCGAAATGAAAAATAAGTAACATCTCCTTAGGAAAAAATAGATACCTTCTGTCTGACTCCAAACAAATTGTTTTATTTTACTTTAGGATTTTTGTTCTTTAATAATTTTCATTTAGGTTAATATTTTGAGGGAAATAGTGTAATTTAAACTGAAATATAAGATTTCCAGTTCAAAAAGCCAAAATGTTCTTCAGCATTTCTGGAATGAAATATTTCAGATCCATCAGACTGAATATTCTAACATTTTCAAAAAAATGTTGCTTTTCATTCGGGTTTTGCTTTTTACTGCAACTTTTTTGGAAAATCAACCTGAATTGAGGTTCATTCAGAATTCAGGGATATTTATATACCAGTTTGCAATCTTCCATTGTTAGTCTTTGTTATAGTTTCCTCAAAGCTTGTTTATTTAATTTATTTTAAAAATCACCTAATTTTATTGCTATCAATATTTAAGGAAGATCACCAGCTCATGTTGTTCTTTTTTTCTGGTATAATTGGAACGTTAATAATGATAGAGAAAGCTCCAAAACTTTGGATAGCAGTAGTGAGCCATGGGAAGTTTGCTTCTTTCCACCTTTGCAGAAATTTAAATTTCAGGGTAACAAATCCAAGCAAAAAACTTCATCAAAATAGTCTTTTCTTATCTCACTTAATTGAGGAAAAACACATGCACTGCAGATATCGATATGCACTAAGAAAATGCCTTAATAACCCCGTCCCGCAGAAATAACATAATGGTATGCAGCAGTTTCTAGGCAAAGGTGACAGGAACATTCAGGATGCTTTGTGGGAAAAAAATGAATTGTAATGTGTCAAAACATTTTCACTTTGGTAATACAGAAGCATAAAAATTGATTGTTACAAACAGACAATTTAATACCTGAAAGGAGTCGAAGCTCACACGCCATGTCTTGTGTTTCCCAACAAGAAATGCAGTCATAGCATGACAGCTTGACTGATTTTTAATTCCTCAGTGTCTTTTATTAATGCTGTTGTATTTTACATTGTCGTCTTTTACCAGAACAAGAGTATAAGAAATCACTTTCAATATTTTCAAGGCATCACACATTAGCTTATATGTAAGTAAAATGGCTACCAAGCATTCATTGCGCAAAACAGTGAGTCTGGCTCTTCATAATGTTGTCTTTCTGGCGTTAGTTAGACTTCTCTCACTAAAAATCAAACACGGTGGGTTGTATGCATGCTTACTGATAATAATCTCTTTAGTAAAAAGAGATTGTAGGGGAAATGCAATAGTAATTTAAATATTCTCTTCCACCATTTATCAAAAAGCTCTTGAACTTCAAAATGCTTTCCTTTACTTTGGTGCTTAAGTGCTTCATTTTCCTAATTAGAAAAAAGTAAAAAAACAAAAACAAAAGTAAAAAAGCAAAAACAAACCTAAAAAAATTCTTTTTTTAAGTTTCAGCAATTGTAGCAAACACCCTTCAGTGTCTACTTTCCACTTTCAAATTCATAATTTGAATTGTGTGACCTGTTTGAGGAGCTCTGCAGTATGAGCATAATACCATGTAATACAATGAAAATGCACCAAAGGCGAACACTGAGAATAAACAGAATCCTTCGATTTCTCAAAATGACACATGCTTGGAGAAAGCAAACATAAACATTGTTCAAAATCAACACCAACTCCAAGCTCCCCTTTTCAGCCACGTTGCTTGCCTTGTTCTCTGCAGCACTGGTTTGCTTCTTCCAACATGTCATTTATCAGATGCCTCCATTTACTATTCTTGACAGTTCACTTCTGACATGCTGCGTGATTGGTTTATTCCACTGGCTTAAATGAAGGACTAGTCAGGTTAACAAATGTCTAACCGCAGCTGTTCTTCACCCTCCGATTTTTTTTCCTCACATTTGTGATCAATCTTCACACTCTCTTGGAAGCCCTAATTCAAAGGCTTCTAAGGAATCAACCCATGTCTCTTCTAGGAGGTGCAGGACGCGAAGCAGGATCCTCCTGCTTTCCCTCTGCTGGCTCACTGGTCTGTCTCAGACTCTTGCATCCCTGTCCAGGAAACCTACATCTCTCATCAGCACTCAAGGAGCACAAGGTACCTCTACCAAGCTCAGCCAGGCCATGAGTTTGTCTTGATTGTGCCAGGGCAATTTGTTACCTTCTCCATCCATGCTTGAGTGACTGGTGATGCTAGGAGGTATGCCAAACAGGGAATTTGAGATAAATTAGTGTGGAGTGAGAACTCTTGAGTAGAATCTGTTACTCTTATGGTATAGTTAATTACCTGTTGAGCCAGAGAGAGAGAATAATTGCAGGATAATCTCCAGAGGCAATTTTGCAGTGAATGGTTAATGAACACAGACAAAGCTGAACAACTGTGTCAGGAGTCAGGGAGGAGGTTGCTCCATAGCAAAATCTTTAACATAGAAGTCCAGGGACTTTTTAACAGTTGTGCCTCTGTGCTCCTTTGTGGGTGTGCAGATGAGCTTTTATCACATAACCTAACAAGAATGACTCAAACAATGGATTTAATTCCATGAAATGATGAATTCCTATTGGTCAAAAGAGTAAAGGACATTGCTATGCAGCAGAATTTGCTATTGCTTTGCTGCCTCACTAGTGAAATACATTTCCATGCTTACATTCCTGCCGCTGAACTTTAAACATGCAAAAATTAACCTTTCATCTGGTGCTACTCTATGCCAAGAACAGGAGAAGAGTTTTAATAGATAAATAATGGATTCCTCAGCAATGAGCACTAATGACTGCAAACACATAAAGAAATTAGGTTTAATTAGCACTGTGTATAAGTCATTACCATTTTTAAGCTGTGTAAAAGATACAACTTAAGTAATTAGTTTATGTACTAATAGTCTACTGGTGACTGCATTGTGTGTCTGCTTGTGCTGGGAAGGCTGACAGCACAGCAAGCTGCTCGCGGTGACTCAGCCAGGGCACAGGTTTGCCTGGGTCGTCCCGAGTCAGGGAGCACAGAATACACTCAAGGTGCTATGTCTCGCTAAACAAAATACTTAAGTACAGTTTTTTTCCTCCCCTTAGTGGACAGCAGGCCACGAACAATTCTGTGAAACCGCACATGTGGGCTCCTTGTTTGTTATGCTTGTCCCCCGTAATGACCCCCCATGCTGACTATCTGAGGTTAGCAGAGAAGGGTGTGAAAGGAAGAAATGGTGACATTTTGACTCAAGTTCAGGAAAGCAAACAGCTACAATGGCTTCAAACAATCCTCTTCCCCTAGTCCACCTTCCTCCTCACCACCCGTTAGGGACGTTTTGGAAAGGAAGGCAGAAGCAAATATGTTTGTGTGCCTCACTCACTGCAATTCAGCCTGCTGCATTGCTGCGATCCCAGCCTTGCTGGTGGTTAAAGATCACGCGTCAACCAGGAACACATTTTCCTTCTTTCTGCAATGGTTATGGCAGTAGTGTTTGGCAGAAAGGTGGGGTGGACAGATGGGACAGCAATCTCCTAAATTGCCCTGTCTAAATTCAAAAGATTCATCTGCCATAGCCCCCATGATTCTGATTACTAATGCGATATAGGGCTTGAGGTCATTCAGAAGTTCAAAATATTCTGCCCGATATGTCCAACTGATTATTTCTCTATGACTTCCTTCTGCTGGCAGTCATCAGTATGTGTTGCAACAAGATAAAAATTGTTTGATTTTCTAAACTATTTAATTTAAACTGTTCAAATAAATTACCACTCTGCCAAAAGGAAGTCTAGCTGTCCTGTTTCTCATGGACACATATCCTAATCGTTCTGCTGTTTTATTTTGGTGATTGTCAAATTCAAGAACTTCCTTCAGTACACAATTTGATGGGGCCAACACAGAGGTCTGATTTTGCGATGATAAGTTTAAGTTAATAGAAAAAAATTCAAGATCATATGTCAGAGATAGAATGGGGGCCTTTTTTTTTAATTTTATTTGGTGCTTGGACATTACCAAGAATTAAAATATAGGAGTACAAGAGATGGAGAACCAGAAGTTGTCAATGAAAATGACAACAAGACAGACAAGGGTTTCTAAAGACTGTGCCAAAGAAACAGTTGGAGAGAGAAGAAGGTGGTGTCAGAAGATGGTGTCAATGACACCAACAGAGAATAATATTTAAAGAAAGAGTGTTTCTGATGGTACTTAGACAGTTGACAGGTCCAGATCAATGAAGCTGAAACGGTTCTGTGATTTGGTGAAGAGGAATCCATGCAGATTTCAACAACAAAAAAAAATGGCTTTTGATGAGTTTGAACTATATTGGAAAATGCCTAAAATGGAACTCGAAAATGAAGTCTCCAGGGGAAGCAACTAGAGCAGATTTACAGACAAGAGACAAAAGATGGGATGACATCTATCGAAAAACTAGAGGTGTGCTGATGTGTGGTATTAAAAAGGGTGAAAAATAACCTATGATGAGGCAAAGACCAGAAGGGGTACAGTGCAGGGATGCATGAATGGGTTAACCTGTGGTAAGTCAAGCTGTTCTTATTTATAAAATCTATGACCACATGAAACAGCCCTTGGAGCAAGAACTTCAGAGTGAAAAATTTACCCATCAGTGAACGAGAGAAGTATGTGTCAGATTTCTAAATATGTGCCAGTTGGCTTCCTTGTTTCTCATATGTAGCCTGTTAGTCTACGAGAGATTATCACAGTGTAGTTTTCTCCTGTTTTACATTTAGATCCTGGTGTGTCTGTTCATGCATCCCTGCATGGAGAAGTTAGTGAGAAAAGAAAGACAGAAAATAAATGAGGGTGCAAGGGAGATCAGGAGAGCAGCTAGGTCTCTGAGGCAAAGCGGAAGGTGAGAGAAGAACAGTTAGGACATTTCTAGGTCTGTGACAAGAGAAAAAAGAAAAGAAATGTGGAGGAAAAGAAATGTGGAGGAAATGTGGAGGAAAGGAGTTCCTCCAAGCTGAGGAGACACAAAAAGCCCCAGATAATGTTGGGGATGTGCTTCGCAAAAGGAGCTTTGAAGCCGGGGAAGATGGGCCAGTCCAAAGCAGCAGCAGTGCAGGCGCTGCCGCGTGCCGCTCTGCCAGACTGGAAGAGCTGTGCAGCCCAGGGGTCAGCAGGACTGAAAGAGTGATGGAGTCCATGCTGGAGGCAGACTAGCCACAGGATTTCAACTTCTGATACTCTAACGTGTTAAGCTCTTACATAGATATTTGTATGTATACATTATTGTTATTGGGAAGTATTAGACACAGCATTGAGAGATGATAAATTTCAGTGAAGCTCAATTCCAACTTTAAAAAATGAAAAAGGTAAAATTGGGCAGGTTGAAAATGTAGTAAAAGTTTAGCAATAACCCTTCCTTGACCTTCTGTCCACATAACACAGATGGTAATCAAAATAAAAAAAAACATGTGCAGAGGGTAGACTCAGGCCTCTCATACAAGGGACACAGGGTCAAGAAGAACCAGCATAATCATATAATTAGGGGAAAATACTTTTCACTGTGTTTAATAGGACTATTTCACAGTGGAGGGGTCACAAACGTAGTTCACAAACATCAGTTGAAACTCACAATACCCTAGAAGTTGACAAGCAGTACCGTCTGAATACATATGTAAATAAATCGAGGTCCAAGAAAGTTAGGACATATGGTTTTAGACAGTTTTAAGTACTAGATGATAAAACTATGGTTACTGTGATGTAACTAATGAAACTTTCGCAGGCACATCCTTCTTGTGGTCCTGGATGTTTCCAATTGCATGAGTAACATAACGTTTGTTTGTTTAACACATTCCCTCAAAAAGAGAACAGCTTCTGAAGCAAAGCACTCCCTATTCTTTAGTGTTTTCCTGTTATTCTGTTACTTTCAGTAACTTGTGTCATGTTTTCTTTTATTTATTTTCATCTCTAAAATGAATTCTGTCCACACTCTGGAATTATTCCAGAGTGCTCTATCATTTGGTTTTGCAAGTGGTTATATGAACCAATCAAGTATGGCTCAGGAAACCTGAATGCTTAAGAAAAAAGGGTTTTTCAGAGCACTTCAATTTGTCTAAAATGTTTGCGTGAAATTTACCAGAAACAAAAATCTATGTCCAGAACCTTTCGCATTCAGAAATCCTCCGTAAAATTTGTCAAACACTTTGACTAGGTAAAAGTGACTGCAGTTCAATAAAGCCAGAGCAGGAAACACAGAAACATGCAAAACCAGTCCTAATAACTTCAAAGTGCCTTCTTGCATGTGCATATTTATGTGCTTAAGTTTCTTCTTAGAACAAGCCCAACGTGAATACAAACAAAAGACAAAGCATTGATTTTCATTCAGGGGAAAGCTAACACATCCCATGTCTAACAGGTATCTAAGATAGAGTCTAGCAGTTTTGGCTCATATTAATAGCTATTTCTGTGTTTGATTCCATTTAGATAACATTTTGTTTTAAATTATTTACTTGATTTATAACTTGCCAAATACTTGCTTTACAGACCCAGTATGTCTGCACCTCAACACAGCAGAAACATCCTTTAATAATGTTTTCAAGTTTGTAAATAGCAAACACAAACCTTGCTCCCAGACTTCTGTTTCAATCCAGACAACAGGTGGGAAAACACTGATTTTGTATTTTGTGGGTTTTAGGTTCACTTATGGCTAATACTGTCCTGATTGCTCCACACTTCAGAAAAGCATAAGGGCCAGACCCGTTTATCTTAGCCTTTACTGCACCTCCAGATACTAAATCTAGCATTTAGTAGAGATCAGAGTATGACAGGACATTTTGATAGCTAATACCAATGAAATAAAAATTTATGCAGTTCTCCCACCTTTCTTCCACGTGTCTTCTAATATACCTCCTACATATATGAAAGCAGAAAAAGTTATGCAGGAGCTGGTGGTTTCCAGACTGGATGCTCTATTTGACTGTCTTTGTGACTGCACTTTGTGACTTGATAAGCTTGACAAATACTAAAATTTGGGAGTAAATTTCATATTTTGTCATGATTTACAAACAGTAAGTGCCCTATGGCTATTAAAAGCAGAATACTTACCTAGGTACTTCAGTGAGGATCTAGATTGCTAAGTTTAGTTACAATTTATATTTCTGGTTAAATTATATAGACTAGACTAGACTAGACTAGAATAATTTCAGTTGGAAGGGACCTACAACGATCACCTATTCCAACTGCCTGACCAATTCAGGGCTGACCAAGTTAAAGCATGTTGTTAAGGGAATCATCCAAATGCCTCTTAAGCACTGACAGGCTTGGGGCATTGACCACCTCTCTAAGAAGTCTGTTCCAGTGTTCACCCTTTTGGTAAAGAAATGCTTCTTAATGTCCAGTCTAAATCTCCCCTGGCACAGCTTTGAGCCATTCCCACACGTCCTATCACTGGACACCAGGGAGAAGAGCTCAGCACCTCCCTCTCCACGTCCCCTCCTCAGGAAGCTGTAGAGAGCAATGGGGTCGCCCCTCAGCCTCCTCCTCTCCAAACTAGACAAGCCCAAAGTCCTTAGCCGCTCCTCATAGGACATTCCCTCCAGCCCTTTCACCAGCTTTGTTGCCCTCCTCTGGATGCATTCAAGGACCTTCACATCCTTCTTAAATTGTGGGGCCCAGAACTGCACACATACTCCAGGTGAGGCCGCACCAGCGCTGAATACAGCGGGATAATCACCTCTTTGCCCGGCTGGCTGTGCTGTGGCTGATGCCCCCCAGGGTGCGGTTTGCCCTCTGGGCTGCCAGGGCACGCTGCTGACTCCTGCTGAGCCTGCGGCCCACCAGCACCCCCAGGTCCCTGTCTGCAGGGCTGCTCTCCAGTCATGCCTCTCCCAGTTTATACTTGTGCCCGGTGTTACTCTGTCCCAGGTACAGAATCTGGCATTTCGACTTGTTAAATTTCATCCCATTAATCACAGCCCAATGCTCCAATCTATCTAGACCCCTCTGCAAGGCCTCCTGTCCCTCAAGAGAGTCAACAGCACCTCCCAGTGTGGTATCATCAGCAAACTTGCTAATGGTGCATTCAACTCGTGCATCCAGATTATTGATTAAATATTGAACAGAACTGGCCCTAGAATTAACCCCTGAGGAACACTGCTGGTGATCTGACCAGTCACCAGCCAGATGTAGCCTCACTCACTACAACCCTTTGAGCCCTGCCTTTCAGCCAGTTCTGCACCCAGCGCACCGTAAACCCGCTCATTCCACAGTTGGACAGCTTGTCCAGAAGGATGCTGTGAGGGACAGTATCAAAAGACCTACTAAAATCCAGAAAAACTACATCCACCACCTTCCTTTCATCCACTAGGCAGGTGACCCTATCATAGAAGGATCAGTTAAACAGGACTTTCCTTTCATGAACCCATGTTGACTGTGCCTGAAGATTGCATTATTTTTTAAATGTTTTTCAATAGTACTCAGCATAATCTTCTCCATAATTTTTCGGACTCGCAAATTTAACCACAACTTTCATTAACTTTTAAAATTAATTTTGCACTTGTCCTCTTGTAGGTGGCAGTGCAAAGCAAGGCTTACACGTTGTGTGATACTGTAATTAATTACTTCATTACAAGAAAGAACTCATTTAAAATTAAACATGCGTCCTTGATCCTGATTTTCTTAACTTTTGACTGCCTGTTTTTGCATATTAGTAATATTCCTCTGTTACATAATGTAATGCACATGCATAGGACAGATATTTGTATTTGGCTGGTTTCCTTGCAGAATATAGTCATTCCATACAGTCTACAGGAGGAAACACTGGAAATACAATCACAAGACAGCAAAACAAAAAAGCAGTTTTGTTGTTTTGAATGACATCCACAATGAGCATGTTGTTGAAAATGTGATGAATAGTCCCATAGTTCTGACATAGAAACATTCAGCAAGAAGCATTACACAAATTATTTTTTCAGCATTTTTTTTCAGCATTTAATATATGCAAAATATCATAAATCGAGCACAAATTACTGCCAGACAGTCAAGAGAATGAAATATACATTAAAGAAATGCCATATATGAATAAAACAGATTGTCAGTGGTTCTTAAAGATGTGTGGAGAATAATAGAAACATTTGTTCCTGTATTGCTCACTGTATCCAATGTCATTTAAATGTGGCTGAGATTTCATATCAGGTGATATACATCTCTTCATGTAATATAATTCAAAATGACCATTGGGCTAGACACTTTGCAAAAGTTAGGACAAATCTTCAGTAGTCAAAAAACTAAATTCTGAAGAGCTGATAATCTGTTAAACCAAGAAACTTTACAATTGCAGATGGCATCATTAAGAATACGTTCAAATTACTCTTGAAGTAAAATGTGACTGGCTGATAGGATAGTCAAGCTCAGGGTCCATCTGCTTTTCCAAAATTGTAGCTACAATTAGTGTGTCAGTCACCCTGGATTGCTGTCTGTAGTAAGGATGCACAGGTGTTAGCCTATCATATATAGCAGCTGCACAATATACATATATATATATATATATATGTATCAAATATTAGAATCAGTACCAAGGCTTATAAAAATGTATGAGATATACATCAATAAAACATGATCTTTGAGCCTAGAAGGTAATAGATGGAATTAGTTAATTTGAGGAATTTGAATGTAACTTTAAATTACTAATTTCACTAATTGTGGTCAGCCCAGTAGCTGTTTGGTACTAGAGACTTTAGAGAACTAGTTGCTCCATTTACATCAGTTCTAAACTAATGACTATACTGATTCTAGCTATTGACTCATAATTTTCTTTGGCAAATAAGCTCATTCCCTTTTTGTCATCCTTCCTGGAAGCTAAGAAAATTTTTTACTCATTTCTGAATGGTATCAACCACAGCAGAAGCTGAGTAGGAGGACAGAATGTCTAGATCATTTTGACTTTTCTTTTTTATCTTTTTCTTGATTTGTAGCCTGATTTTGCAACCTTTAATCACATAAGAAATACTGATCACAAGATAGTATTAATATTAAGACAACTTCAGGTGGTATTCATATGAGTACTTTATATTGGATTTTTCCTTTAATGTTGCAAAGAAAATTAGATCTAGAAATACCACTCCTTTGAGCAATGTTTTCCTGAAGTTTCTTTCCCTTTTTCCTCTATCAAGATGTGGTTTACTAAGGCTACTACCTTTTTCAGCTATCTCATGTTGAGTAATGTCACTAATAGCTATTGCATACATTGTGCCAACAAACAGTTCAGAAAACGAAACATCAATTTAAAATACACATAACTTAGCAGTGGTAGCACAGAAGCAACAGCAGCAAGCACAGAAAGAGTGCTTGAATTAATTAACATTATAACCTTTGGGTTTTGTATGTGCTCTTTGGATTCTAGGAATATCTTTACCATTTCATCCTAAATATCAAAGGTAAATGTGAAATCCTACTGTCTTTCCTTCAAAAGAGGCACATCTTTACTAACTTTGTTTCATGTTTTGCTGTTCCTTTTCAAGTATTCCCATTTATCATGGACCGATGTCGAGGTGTGAGGATACCTCACACACTTCCTTTGCCTGTATGACAAATTTATGTCAAAAATACATATTTCCCTATTACCACTGATAGCATCTAAACAGCACATTAAATATTGATCTTTAAGGACTCCTTACATTCTAGATAATATCAGTGTAACCGTCTCCCATTCTAATTTTAAAAATTACCATGTTATGTAATAACCAGGGTTCCCTCCCTCTTCCCAGGTTCACAAATGTCTCCAAGAGAACCACACCGACCCCCTTTCTCTGTGATTTGTCCACACTGGATTCTTATTCACATTTGATGAAAATAACGGTATGAAGAAGGGAATTCCTCCTTCAAGACAGAAAGAGCCACTGCTGTCATGGGCATAATTAAACACCATCTGTGAGCATCTGCTTCACCAGGCATGATGCTAGGGTCCTCTGTGTTATGAAGTGCCACTGTAGACATGCCTTCAGAGTACTGAAGTCCAATATACTAAAAATTAAACACCTAAGAAGCTGACAGAGTTAAATGAAAGGTCAGTAGGTGCTGCTTAGCTTGCTGACCACACAGAGTCCCTTCTCCGTGCATACCTGTCTTCCCTTTCCCACAGGGGGAGAGGAGTCTGCAGGAGACCTGCAGGCTGTGGGGCAGCATGAATGCTTCATGCACGCTGACAGCAAAAACTAGGACATAACCACTACTCTTAACAAGGGAGTCCTATCACAATGCAGAGTCACCAACCTGAATCTCAAATAAAATGTTGTGGTGTTTGCAGCTCCTTACCCCAATCTCATCAGCTTCGCTAGGGGCTTCAGTGCCTTCAGTTCCTGTACAGAAGTCATCACCAGCAGCTCTGGGCCCTCCGTGTGATCTTCTCCCGCACGGTGCCTGTTGGTCCCCAGGCAGGAACACAGCATCTGATCCTTGAGGATCAGAGGGCAGCTCAGCTGTTGTGCTGAGCAGGGCACTGGCACCTAGGAGTCAGGTGCTCTTGTGTTGGGGATGTGAAGTCCAAAGTCAACAGGACTGTCTGCTGTGCCCATATTACTTTCTCTTTGCTATGTGCCAAGTCTCGATGTTTTCTTGAAAAACTTTCTAACAAGCTTTCTAATTAAATGAAAATGAGGTTAGAAAACTTTATGTATAACTTAAGGATATCTTCTTCTTGTGGTAGCTCTGCCACAGCTGCAGCTGTTTTCATTAATAACAAATCCTCCCTGGAGTTCTTATTTAGAAGAAGGGAATATGCCTCTACATTTGCTGTTTCTGTGTCACATGACATGTGTCTGTCATGTTTAGTGTTGCAGAGTGCTGGTAAAAAAAGATTTTTGGACACCAATGCTGTAGACATATTTTCAGAGAGGTTGTTCAGAATATACAGGCAGAAGGTCATTAAGGAACTCAGGTAAAACTCCTTTTCTTAGTGGTCTGGCTTTGCCTGCAGTAGCCTTATCTCTTAGCATCCTATACAGAGACGATTTCTTACAGCCCTGAACCCCAGAGTTTTTACCTTTCCCAAGTTTTACCTTTCCCATAAACTTTGGTTTATGGTGCTCCTCCCACAAGCAATATCCCATCTGCAGTCCTGCTGGCAGTCTGACTCACTGACTTCTGCTTTCTATTAATTTAGTCAATCCTTTCACTGACCTCCCAGACAAATGTCAGGCAATGTTTCTTCTACTTGTACTGGATTGATTGCTTTCTCTCTTCCTTACTTACAAGGAGTCTTCCTTGTTCGATGTAATAGATTACTACCTTTTTTGATCAGTTTTCCTATTTTTCTTAGTGAGTGGAGTGGTCTTATTTAACTTGTGATTGCTGGCACTTGCCCATTTTCTGCCATTAGCAGTGGGCCTGTGAAAATACAGACTTTTCATTTCCACTGTAAAATCAAAACAACTGTTAAAAAAAAAAAAAGAAAAAAAACCCAGTCAAAAGATATTTTGTTAATTTCTTCTTTTCAAAAGAAGACTGTGAAATATGGCACTTAATTTATTGTGAAGTGTTCTATTTAAATTGAAAAGAAGTATTTTCTTGAAAGTGCCAAAAAATTAAAGCAAAGAAAATGGGTCTTGATTTGCCAACCTTCTAGATGAAAAGGCAGTTATGATTCTCTTTGATCTAAATGTTTAAGCAGTCACATTATTTCTGGGCAACTCAGGTACCAAAATATTTTGTCATGAGTTAAATATCTTGAAGATTGTTCTGAAACAACCCCTGTGGTCCTTCCTGTTGGAACTGCTCCACTTTGAATAGACCATCGGGTGTGTGTAGTGTAAAAGGGGAAATTTCAGTCTAATGAGTAGGACTATAGGGAATACAATTTTGGCTTGTGCTTCAGCAAATATTTTTAGATGATGTGCATGTAAGTATATGTATGTATATGTATATACATGTCTATGTACATGCATGTACATATATATGCAGAAAATATACCTATATATGTATGTTAGAATATGTAAAAACCACCCCAACTTACATGTATAAACACTTACAAATACACCTGTGCAGACACATGTACTTGTAGTTTTTTATATATTGCATGATAAATGATGTTTCATGCTTGTTTATGTGAAGGCAGATCAGGAAGTTTGATAGCACCCCCTTCCCAAGGACAGAATTGCTGCAGGCTCAGGGATGCTGCTCAAACCCCTTCCCAGGGCAGGAAGGGCAGGAGCTGACATCCGCACTCACACTGAGTGCTCTGATAAAGCACCATTTCAAAAAGTGCCAAGAGTCGCTCTCCTGTTTTGTGAAGTCAGTAAAAAATATTTTCAAATAAAGCCATGGAGTAATTTAAGATGAGTTTGCCAACATTCAGCCCAATACTGCTGCACTGGAGCATCCTCACTTAAGGAAGGATCAAGAAGAGCTGCTGTGTTATTTGTATTCTTTTGCACTTCATCTTATTCATATTATTTTGGGACCCATTCGCACTTTATCTGTCCCTGCCCACTAAACTGGAGCCCCCACTGTTTCACCCTATTGCAACCAGTTTTTAATGATCTTTTCTAATGGATAAATCTTAGGACCAATATTTTCTCTTTTGTACTGTTAAGCATTACCCTGGTGAATCCTCCTGGCTTGTTTTCAGAGATTTCATCCTCTCCCTTATCTTTAAAACTTTAAGAGTTCTTTGGTAATTGCTCATTTTATCCTCTTCTAGGAATAAAATTATTTCCTGAAACATAGGGCAAAGTGCTTATTTTTTTAATGTGTCTGAATCAGAACAAT
This sequence comes from Pelecanoides urinatrix, assembly GCA_013400755.1. Lineage (NCBI taxonomy): Eukaryota > Metazoa > Chordata > Aves > Procellariiformes > Procellariidae > Pelecanoides > Pelecanoides urinatrix. Next base: position 16,156 of record VZTQ01000889.1, on the reverse strand, counting down.
TCCTTTAACTATGAGGTATTACAAAGGCACACTAACACTAAAAAATGAGTCATTAGTTCGGTCGTCATCAGACTATTCATTCAATTTTTTTTTTCTTTTTCTCCTTTGATACAGAATTTTTAGGCTTCTCTGTATAAATATGACTAGTGCCTCTCATGTAGTGAGAATTAACAGATTAGAATTAGTAGTTTGTAGTCACTGAACCAGTTAGTTACATGGAATATTAAAAGCATTGAGTATGTTGAGAAATCTAAAAAGCAGAGTTTGCAGTAACATCTAGAAATGCCACCCAACTTACAACATATAACCCCAGTGACAAACAGCTCTGAAAATGAGATGTACTGCTTAACAGTACTAAGTGATTGTTTGTTGACTAACAACAATTTAGTTTAAAAAGAAGTCTGATTGCAATGGCTTGATTTCAATGACTGATTCCTTCCTGGGAAGGAATTGTAGTTCATTATATTAGTAATGCAAACACCGTGAAAACAGAATTTGCTGTGAATAAAATGACTACGGCGATGCAGGATTCAGTCATGACTTTGAGGCAGTGAACTACAGCAGGAGTACTGCAAGGTTACCAGAGGCACAATGTCTGATAAATTTTCCAGCAAATCAGACTGGAACTGTATTCTTTGAGGATGGTGCTCTGAGATTTGAAAGGTCTGGGTTCAGTCTCTGGCTCTGCTACAGATTTTCCTCTAGGCAAATCACTCACATCGTGCTGTGCCTCAGTTCTCCATCTGTAAAAGGGAGATAATGATTCCCTGCCTTGCAAAGGGTTTGTGGAGATCTGTTCATTAATGTTTGAAAGGTGCAATGCTGGAGAGCATATCGCTGTCAAGCAGGTTGGGAATACAGCCTCAGCAATACCCCCTGAAGCTTGTGAAGCACATGCTCTTTTGGGGAAATATGCTTTGTTTTCTGTTCCCCAGTTTGGTGAGGGTGGCTGCAGTCTTCCCACTTCAGACAGTGCACAGGCTGGGGAGGACTTGAAGTGAAGGGAATTGCCTGAACATCCATTTGAAGACTGAAGATGTGAGAGGAGTCATCTTTCTCTTTTTCTTACTTTTGTCTCTATCAGGGTTATGCTCTTATTTTGCTATTGAGACTTTTTGATATACAGAGCTGGCTGACACAGTGAGAGGTTTACCTGCTTTTTCCCCCCTTCTATCTATCCATGGCAGAATGCAGCAACTGTTGCTTGCTCAATAAGCAAAGAAAAATTGGAAATTATTCCCTCTCCCCCTTGCATTGTTATTATTTAAACAATGTTTAAATAACAGCATTTTTTAAAACTGTAAAACTGTGGAGAACTACAAGATTAACAAAATTGCTACGTTACCCAGGCCTGACAGCTCTCATATACCGTATATTCTAAAATAAATGACCAAGGAAAACGTTACATCTATTATCTGTTGTTACGTTCCAGAGGTGAATTTCCAAATCCTCCCTCTATAAGTTTTAGGCCTTTGCCCTCAAAAGCAGCCGAGAGGAGGTGATGGATTCTCTCAGGAAAATCCATCCAGAGGCAGTGAAAGGGGACATTAGGCCATGGACATTTGCAATGTTTCACCCCAGAGATATTATGCTAAGTAGTAGTCAAAAGACCTTTTATGAGTAGTATTTGTCAGAAAAGGGCCAGTGGTAAAACAAAGTCTCTGCAGTAACTTTGTGCTATTTTAGACAAAGATAAAATTCAGCCTCACAGTCTCTCTGATGAAACGATGTTTGCTGTACCCTTTTATCAGAAAACATTGTAAGAAGGCAACGCTGAAGTAGAGAGACTCAACAACATTCAAATTCATGTGGTAGTCTTTGTTTCCTCAGTAAATTCAGCTGTGGGAAGAATTCGTGCCTTCCTTACAGAGGATGGTCCCATTCCACGTGGTGATCATCCTGTATATGAAGTCTCTCAGTGCAGAATTTCTTCAAGCTTCCAATTTAAATCATGTAAAAAATTGTCAGGTAAGTGAAGAGACGAAAGTGAACACATCTTGACTAAGGTGTTAATTAGTTTGAAGAAAAAATTACTAGCAGCATGCCGACAGCATGTGGGTGGTTTCAATGATAGCTTGCAGCTTCTCTGGGAATATTCCCCATTTCCCCTTCTAAAAGATGGCCCCAAATATCCATTTTTGGAAGGGTATGGTTTTGTGAATATTTTCTCTGCAGTTCCGAGAGAAATTATTTTATGGAAATGTAGTAAGAAGAAAATTCATAGTTATAATACTTAAATTCCTTACTTTCTGTAAAAAATCTTCATAATTAGTGCTATTATATAAACAGGCCTGTGAGATTATTTGAGAACATCTCCTATTTATTTCATTAATCACTTAGCAGAAGAATAAAATATTGCAAAACTTCAGTCTCCAGACCTTGAAAATGCAGCTCTTCTGCATGTGATTCTTGCACCCCACTCATTAATAAAATATCAGAGTGCCTTCTACTCATATTAAATGACAAGATTAACATCTATCAGCTGCAGTTCTTTCTCTTTTTTTCCCCTTAACTTTAATGTTTTGCTAAAACGGTTTAATTGAGGTCAATGGGAATAGTTACAGAATGAGGTGCAATTCAATGTGGTGTGAGAATTGGGGTTGATGTAATAAGGGATAAGAGGGAGAAAATGAGACGAACAAGTGACTTCTTTGCCTATCTGTGCACTAGAGAGCTAAAAAGCTGGATTCTGTATTCCCCTCACTTTTCTCTCTTCTGCAGTCACTAATCAAACTGTGTGAAAGCAAACATAATGAAAGCAAGTTGGATCTGATGGCAATAATGGATTCCTTGCCCTGCAGCCTGGCAGGGCTGCACACACCTGTTCAACACACCATTTAGCCATAGCCTGTGGGGTGGGAGACAGGCAAGACCTCTATGTTTTTCATGTACTTCGGAAAAAAGAACAAACACTTGATATTATATTGTTTAGGTTTTCCAGCATTCCTGGAGTGGAGGTCTGTGCTCCATAAAAGCACTGGCTGGGACAGTATTCAACCACATGCTTAGTCTTTTGCGCTGTGGATATATTTTTCTGTGTTTAGAATTGTTTCTGGCTACTGTTTTTTAAGTAAAGAAAAATGGGTCACTTGTTATTAAGGTTTTACACAAACTGTGTTAGAGAATAAGAGGAAATGTTGTTGTTTAGATATAAAAATAGAATATATATGGCTTTTATATATATATGTATATTTTGCAGGTGTATGGCTCCGTAGAAAATATCAACTACTAATTCACAGATAAAAAGAGTGGATCAAAACAGGCACAGAATGTCCTGCAGCATGGCAAGGAGTCTGAAGTAAGGCACTGCTAAAGGCAAGCAGGCTGGAATTTCATCCTTGGTACTTGCTCATCAAATTATTTCTTTAGAACTACACCTGATATCTGTCAGGGTTTTTAATGTTAGTAAGCCAAGGCAAATTGTTTATTTTTTCTCCCAGTAGTTTCTGAAGTTCAATATGAAGCACTACCCTGGTGTCAGAACGGTAAGTGAAAGCTGCTTTCATTTAGGTCTTGGGCAGAGGCATCGGCTCGGGGCCAGGACCAGCGCCCGGCGAGGGGCAGGAGGAGCAGCTCCCCAGCCCCAGCTGCCTGCGAGGGCTGTACCCTCAGCAAAGCAGGCAGCCTGGCCAGCTGCTGGGGAACCTCGGCCACGATATGAAGTCGATAGTAGAGTCTTATGAGTAGAGTGCCAGTTCTTGATATCTAAGACAACTGTTAAAATAATATGTACATCTCCATCCTCCCTCTTAAGATGGGAATATGTAATTTCGCTGACTGAATTCTCCTGCGCCATGTGCAAAGAAATCCCTGTATGTCCAGGGGTTTCTGTAGACAGCTAGGAAAAGTGAGTGTGAAAGACTAATAGAATTAATTTCCTTTTTTCCAATAACTTTCTCAAATTCTCCTCAACAATCATATACTTTTCAAATTGCAGTTGTCACATTGTTTTCAAATAATATCATTCAAAGGCTAAAGCATTCTGTCAACAATTTTATTTCCATTTCTTTTCTCTTTGGCTGCATTATACCCTGAAATTGTATCTCGGTCTTTGTGTCCCTTTTTCTATTCTTCTTCAACTTTAAATTAATTGAAAACATATCAGTAGAGAGGATGTTCTTAAAATAATGGGGCTTCACACATGTTGTATAATCTCCCACCTATCTCTCATCTGGTATTCTTCACTGAGGTTTTATCATCTAGAATGTAAAGAAATCAAAGTATCACCTGGCTTCTACAACTGCTGAGCACCAGCTTCAGAGTAATCATCTTTGATTCTCCTTAAATTCCATTGCATTTGGGTAGTTTAACTGATACAACACTTGCACTTTGTTTGCAGCACTTGGTTTGAATATTGTCTCATACCTTTTAATAGTCATCTATACTATTTTCAAACAAAATCTGAAGTGTAACACTTAAAACATTTCAAAGCTACAGAGACATTTACCTGCAGACCTGAGAAATAAAGAGAATAAAATAAAAAATATAAAATAATCTTGCTCCTCTAAGTCCTGATGATCAGTTGCTTGCATTTAGACAAATGAAATTCCTATTGGAACTTGGATGTACATCATTGTTGGGTGTCATAAATGATAGAAGGCATAAAAAACTAGGGAGGCAAGTGGGCCTACTGGATGATTCCCGCTCACTCTTTCAACAGTTAAAAACAGTATCCTTTAACAGTCATTTGCAGTAATAGCCCACCTGAGTGTGCTCTGTCAAATCAATATGTTGGTGTGTACTTGTCTAAATGTGAGCCATTGGGTTTTACTGATGGTCTGAGTATGTAGATCAGCTCTGTTGCCTAGAAGTCTGCTTGAAGTTTGAAACTCATCTTTTCTGAATTTTTTTTAATTCAATATAATGTCTTAATCCATCAACTTGAAATTTGAATAAATGAACTTCTTAAACATCTATTTTGAGCCTGCCATTTATTATTTACATGTTCCTTATTGAGCAAGTTATAAGCATAGTATTTTTTCCATTTCCATTTTTTAAATTAATGAGTTCACACTTCAAGATTTTTTTTTTTAAAGTTACTCATGCAAATGTGGTTGTTCCGACTTCTTTTCACCATTACAAAATTGTTTTCTAAAATATAACACAACAGAAACTGTCATTCCTTTCCACCAGAACATTTCCCAGAGGGTAAAATTAATTTCACCCACCTAAAAAAATGTAACAGAACTTTTCTGAGTAAACTTTGACAGTTTGGGAATTTATCTACATTACATTATAAATGTCATTTTGCTCTGTGAATAACATCCCAGCATGTTTACCTTTAGTTATAACCTCCACCTAGCAGGAAGGAATAGCATCAATCCCAGATGAGAGCAACTATTCCAGAAAGGGGATGCTGAGGACAGGGGATGGGGATCCTCCTGAAGGCTAGTCACAGAGGCCCCAGGGGACCCACTCTTGATGTGGGTGGGCTGCTGGTGTGGCACTGAGCCCATTGGACTGTTTTCACAGGAACCTACGTTATCTGATGGGGAGGGGAAACCCCTGCTGCAAGCAAGCAGGTGGGAAACTAGTTGGTCTTTCAATAATAATCTGCCCCAGATGTGAGAGAAATAAGTTACTATGTGAGCAAAGAGGCACCGAGACATTTGTTCCTGGCTGGACTCCAGTGTTGCTGCGTTTTTGTGGGGGGCAGCGGCGCAGGGGGCCCCGGCGGTGCAGCAGCTGTTGCCCCATGGGATGGGTGCTGCCAGGGAGGGAGGCTATGGGCAGCAGTGCCCTGGGCAAGGGGTTGTTCAGGCTGCTTGGGGACGGGTGGCATCAAGGTTTAGTGCATCTCTCTGTATCTCAGTCACACTCGCTAGTCTCAGAGGGCTAAGGTTTGCTGGAGCTGGACAATGGAGGTGCAACAGCTGGTTTCTGAGGTTCCTGTAAGCCCCTGAGGAGAAAACAACAGGATGTATTGCTGTTTTTGAGGTCCACACAACTCTCTCGTGAAGCTGCATCTCAAAAGCAGCAATAACCTTGTAATGAAAAGGAAGAAGTAGAAATCCCTGGTAGTAACAGAGAAACAGCAATAGGCATTGACTAAAATGGCTTACCACTCACAAATGGGCCCAAAACAAGTAACAACAATCAGACATAAGGTGGCTACTCTGATGAACATCTGTTCCTTGGGTTAAACGGACCCATGTACTACAGAGAATTTGTTTTCTTCATGTGTTTTCTTCATAGAACGGTTTATTTGCAAAAAATCCTTCTGTATGGGTAAGATACAAATAATTGCAACCAATGCTTAATCATTTATTATACGTAGAATAGAAGATATTAAATATAGCTGTGCAATTTAATATTTATATAAATTACCTACTTAATATTCATGTGCATTAAAGTAACTCTTCCCAGTAAGGGCTTGTATAACCTTAACCAGTGAGATCCATGTGAATTTTCTTTGGAATCTTTATTGCAAAAAAAGGTAGGACCAGTAGCTGGGTCAACTGCCTAGGAAAGTCATGGAGAGAGTTTCAGATAAGAGGAGTTTCTATGAATTTGATACTGTACCTTGATATTCTAGAAAAGAACAGAATTTGTTTATTTCCTACAAACTGATGTATTCTTTTGATGTGAACCATCTGTCAAGCCTCTAGTAAATAAAAGCAGTTTGATTACAGCAGTCATAGGTGTAGTTAGCCATGCAGTTATGAATTAATTCATGGAGGATGGGGAGGTGATTGGAGACAGCTAGTGTGGCTTCATCAAGGGCAAATCCTGCCTGAGCAACTTAGTGCCCTTCTATGACGGAGTGACTACATCAGTGGAGATGGGAAAGGGTACCAACGTCATCTGTCGCGACCTCTGTAAGGCCTTTGACATGGTCCCCCACAACATCCTTCTCTCTAAATTGGAGAGGTATGGATTTGATGGGTGGACTGTCCGGTGGGTGAGGAATTGGATGGATGGTCACATCCAGAGGGTAGTGGTCAATGGCTCAATGTCCAGACAGAGATCGGTGACGAGTGGTGTTGCACAGGGGTCCATATTGGAACTGGTACTGTTTGATATCTTCCTCAGTGACATAGACAGTGGGATTGAGTGCACCCTCAGCAAGTTTGCAGGCAACACCAAGCTGAGTGGTGGGGCTGACACACCTGAGGGACAGAATGCCATCCAGAGGGACCTGGACAAGCTCGAGAAGTGGGCCCGTGTGAACTTCATGAGGTTCAACAAGGCCAAGTGCAAGGTCCTGCACCTGGGTCGGGGCAACTGCCGGTATCAATACAGGCTGGGGGATGAAAGGATTGAGAGCAGCCCTGCCAAGAAGGACTTGGGGGTACTGGTGTATGAAAAGCTGGACATGAGCCAGCAGTGTATGCTTGCAGTCCAGAAGGCCACCTGTATCCTGGGCTGCATCAAAAGCAGCGTGGCCAGCAGGTCAAGGGAGGTGATTCTGCCCCTCTGCTCTGCTCTGGTGAGACCTCACCTGCAGTGCTGCATTCAGCTCTGGAGCCCTCAGCACAGGAAAGACATGGACCTGTTGGAGTGGGTCCAGAGGAGGGCCACGAAGATGATGAGGGGGATGGAACACCTCTCCTATGAAGAAAGGCTGAGAGAGTTGGGGTTGTTCAGCCTGGAGAAGAGAAGGCTTCAGGGAGACCTTATTGTGGCCTTTCAGTACTTAAAGGGGGCTTATAAGAAAGATGGAGACAAACTCTTTATCAGCACCTGTTGTGACAGGACAAGGGATAATGGTTTTAAACTAAAAGACGGTAGATTTAGACTAGATATAAGGAAGAAATTTTTTACAATGAGGGTTGTGAAACACTGGAACGGGTTACCCAGAGAGGTGGTAGATGCCCCATCCCTAGAAACATTCAAGGTCAGGTTGGATGGTGCTCTGAGTAACCTGATGTAGTTGAAGATATCCCTGGCCATGTCAGGGGACTGGATGGACTAGATGACCTTTAAAGATCCCTTCCAACCCAAACTATTGTCTGATTGTATGATTCTAAAGCTTTCACTGTTATTTTTGCTCACCAAAGGAAAAGATCAGCAAAACATAGTGATTCTTCCCAACATCTTTAGGTTGGAGTTTGAGAAATCTGGGTACTTGCATTGGAACATTCTGTTCCAAACATGCTCTTGTCCCTGCAAAAGGTGAATTACAGCCAGTCTGAAGGGACTGAGCACAACTCAGGACAAACTATAAAACTGAATGTCCTATGATACGCAGCAGTTTGTGTTAAGTTACCTAATGGGCCACTGAGTAGGCTCTTAATCTCTTTGCCTGTATTTGCTATCTCAAGAAATGAGGATAATAACAATACTTTGAGGGCTTAAGCAATAGGACTTCTGTGACGCATGGGACTTGGTGCCTGCAGGGGTCTTCTCTCACTATGTCATTATGCAATTCACAGTGGGACCTCTGTTTTGTTTTGGACATGGCAGCAGTCAGTAACCACAGCAGTTATCACTAAGTCAAAATGTTCTGTGTCTATTTTACCCTGGCAACACTTTCATCCAGTATAAAACAACACACTGATAGTGTTATTTTATACTACTATTGTACTAACCAGTTACTTACGATAGTTAGTGCCTGTTACTGATTAATAAGAGTTTGTGACAGAATACCATGCTAGTTGTTGTGTGATACCCATGACAAAACAAATTTTTGCTGAACTATAACAACTGAGCCAATTGCCTAGATCACAGTCAATAAATTTTACTGCTGCTACAAACTGAGTGGTATTTAACCATCACACAATGGATGTTTGAAAGTGAGGTGCTCTGACACCTATTTGTGATTGCTATTGTTCTGACAGAAGACAGATGTTTAACTATGCCAATATATGTCAGTCTTTCAGCCTGAACGAAGAGCAAAAGTTTTCAAATAAACTGCGATGGAGTAATTAAACTCACCTGCCTGAAGCTTAAAGCAGATAGATTGTGATTTATGCACTCGCAGTAAATTCCTTGCACAACTTCTCTCTTAGTGCTCTGTTATACTCTGAGCAGGATTACCTACATCATGGTAGAAAGATTCCTGCCAGGTAGTATGAGATACGTTGTGAAGCAGAGCAAGCTTCTGTTTGGCAAAAAAAAAAAAAGTGCCTATGTTTTTTAGGTTTGGGATTTTTTTGCTTTTTTTGACAGCTGCTTTTTACACTGCAGTTCTTATGGAAAAGTTTCTAGACATGTGCCTTTACTGGTGGAGCAGCAAACAAAGGAACCTTGAAAACAAAGCAGAAGAATGCTATCAAGGAAAGGAAATAAGAGACAGTTACTAGCTGCATACTAATCCTGAATAGTTTTTTTACCTGTGTACCAAAAGTAAAATAAAAATTCAGTGAAAGGAAATTTTCTATAGCTGTTATGAAACAGATTATAAAAGATTAACTTGAATTTTCTAGGAACATACTGTACCTTCTTGCAGTAAATGCATCTGAAAAATGGATTGCTGTTTGAAGCGGTGTCCAGATCTTCCCAATGAAATTTGAGTTGCTTGTCAGATGTGCAGAATAGAAAAGCTGTAAAGTTAAAAAGGGAAAGTCATTCTGAGTTTCCTCAGCCTCTTTTTGATCAGTAAGAATGTTAAAACCACGTGCCTTATTCTCTGTAGCATAGTGCCAAGGTCCACAAGTTCATAGGGACGGATAGTAGTTTACCATAGTCAAAGGTCTAAAAGAGCTAAGTAAGATCAATATTGGTTTTGGTATGTGGTTAAGAACATGAAGTACTTTTACAAGAATATTTAATAAAATCTATTTTCTTCTCTTAAGAATTATGCATCTCCATCTCTCACATATAAACCAGCCTTTAGTAGGTAAGTCCCAAGTACGTATTCCTACACTGCAGTTAGGACAATCTTTTGTCTGGCAAGACCATAGCCTCCAAAGCTATAAGGTATTTGCAATTACAAAGACAGATGTTTGTGGTAGAGTGGACACAGACAAAATCTTATTATACTGACAATATTAAAAATGTAGTTGAGGGAGGTTTTCTTGGGACAAAAATCTTTAAAACCAGTTAAACATTGGAAAGCCAGCAACAGAGGATCCCACTTGCTAACCAGGAAAAACTGAGCCTGAAAAATAGGAGGAGGGGGGAAAAAAAAAAAAAGAAAGCTTGTGAAGTGATAAGGTATTTTTTTATAGATTCATTGTTAACTTTTGCATAAAATATTTTAATTCCTATAATCAAATGTATACTGTGTATGTACAGAAAGATCTGATGGTCCTGGAATTGAAAAAGATGATTTCACTTTCTCATTCAATTTCTCAAATCAATCTTCAACACCACAGTTTTATCTGATTTTCTAAACTCAAGGTTAAGTTAGGGAATTCTTTTTTTTTTTTAATAGCTTTTAGTTTGTTTGCTTTTATGCAGAAGTTCTATAAAGCCTTTGTATGAAGGATTATCCTGTGAGAAATTATCTTATGAAAACATCCATAGTATCAGCCCTCAGACATAAAACCTCCAAAACTAATCTGATTTTCTGCCTGCCTTTTCTGATCTGATTAACAGAGAAAAATGCTGAAACAAAGTTAAGCTTTCTCACTAAATTATATATAGAATGAGGCAGGAACTTTTTGGTCATATAGATATGTATGAGAAGATTTATACCAGAAATGGGGGAAAAAATACAAGAGACATATCATGCCCTAGCATGATACAGCTCTCCAGAGAGACCTCAATGTTTCGGGTAATCTGATTAAATTTCAAATTAAATTTTTTATGTAAAATTTATATTTTAATAAATATATATGCATAACTGTACAAATACATACCCCTCCCTTATTATATTAATGAAGTGTGGTTTTGTAGATTAAATCCACTGTTATGGCCAGTAGAAACGCTGAGCAGTCTTAAAACCATTTTTGCTGATGGAAATAGAAATAATTCTTAATATATCTTTTTTACAAGTAGGTGGGAAAATGAGCTTTAGCACTGCAGTAGCACACACAATGCAGTCGGTTTCATGGTCTTAGGATATTTATATACACAACTCATTAACTTTTCAAGCAAGCAGGATCATTCATTTATTTGAGATATCCTGTGCAGTAGTGACCATCTCACCTATTAGTGACAAGCACCTGAAAATAATTAGCCACAACTAACATTAACTCCAAGAGTTGCATAATCGCAGAAATATCACTATACGGATAACTTAAATATCAATGCTTGCAGTCAGACTTCTGTTAAATAACATTGCTGACAAATTTAAGTACTGAATTACTGGACGATGTCTATTATAATCTGTTGTTTTAACTCATAAGCATATAATAAAGTTACAGAAATTTTTATATGTTTCCTAAATAGGAATAACATACAAGTTATTTTTATACAGTAATTGAGCTGTTCTTTTTCTGCCTTGGTAGTTCTTCGATATTGTTAATAAGTCAGGTGATATATGAAAACTGTCTCAGAATGGAAATGTGTTTGAAGTTTGCAAAATCTTGTAAGCGATGGATGAGGTGAATGCAGACCCATTACTCACCAAATCCCACAATACAAGAATTAAGGAGTAAGCAATAAATCTATTACAAAATTTATTTAAGACAGCTAACAGAAAGCAGGGTTTTTTCATGGTGAATAGTGAACTTGCAAGATTTGTTGAGCTGGGGAAAAAAAAAAAGCTGGATGATATTACAAGAGGTTCAAAAAACATTAGGCAAATTAATAGGCAGATGGTTCATAATAGATTTTGATGGGAATAGGCAGGAGTGTGCCCTCTGACATCCCTAATACCGCCCTTGTGAATGCTGGAAGTGTACAAGAGCAATGGACCCCTGGTAGCAGCTGGAGTGTTAGTTATTTTACATTCTTATAAAGGACTAGCAGACAGAGAAATTATATGATTCAGATGCCAAAAATTACCACTATTGTCTAAATACCTTCAAGATCTCACTCTATTATTCCATGTGACACTTCAACAGTTGGGCTGCTCAACCACAGGGGTGAATGCATATTGCTTTTTTATTTCCTTTAAAAATGCTTCTTTTCACAGTGTATTTTCATGGACAAAAAAGGCTTACCAGATTGTTTGGTGTACTTTAAGTGGCTGGCTGTACTTCTGATGGAAGAATAAAGGCTGGGTGCCTCTCGTGAGCTGCTCTTCACCATGCCGAGTCTTGGTGAACACTGTCATCCGTGTCCTTACTGAGAGGAGCTGTCAGATCGGGAACAAAGATGTGCTCATGAGGAACCACAATGAAATTGTAAGGTAGGGCTCGTCTGTACACTCCAAGACTAACCCTAGTTGAGGAAAAGAGAGAGTCCATATACGTTAAACCTAGGAAGGGTTGAGGAGAAGGACGTGAGCACTGGTGTGAACCAGCACTCCCAATTCAATGGTGTGCTCAGCCAAAACAGGGTCTTAAGCAGAGCAATTCAGGCATTATGAATATTGGATGATGAATTATCTAGAACTTCTACCTCTGTACATTAAAGAGATTTAACAAGCCCTAATAAGGCTTACTTTTGTTCTTTTTCTTCCCTTCCAGTATTCTCAAACCTGCACTCAGTAGCCCTCACACAGACATTTCAAAACAGTTTCCACATGGTAAACAGTGGGATTTCCTCACAGCAGTGTTAAAGGAACCTATATACAGGCTGATCTTGTCCCTGCTCAAAGGTCGACTGCAGAGCAGGTACGTGAAGGGGCTTCACTGCAGGCCTTTGAGCCATAATGAAACAATTTTGCAGTTATTGCTATGGTTTCACAGAAGCTCTTGTCTCTTTAGACACAGAAATTTCTCTTTCACCTGAGTCTACAAAGAGGATGGCAAGGAGTTGATCTTTCTAGCTGTAAATTCGCATTCATATTACTGCTAAAACACTCCTTTGGGTTTCCAGGGATGCCAGACTGTGGACGTAGCCCAAAGCCAGAGACGCTGCTGACATCCAGAGCGTTGCCCCTCAACCCTGCAGTGCTCCACAGATTTCTCTCTCTTTTGGTCTTTAAAGGTCTGTGGAAGAACTGAATTTGGAGAGGTAAGGAGATCAGCCCCAGCGGCACTGGAGGGTCACGGCTGAACAAGGGGTACAGGTTGAAAACATTACAGTGCAAATCATTAAAGACACAGGGAAGAAAACTGAGCATCAAAATGTTAGAAAGTCTGTTCCTTTTTTAGGACATAGAAAGAAGATTCTTCGCTTTTAGTGCAAAATCCTCATGCAGAAATTGAAGGGAGATTTTGTTTAATACAAATAGTGAACCCTGTATCCATCTCCACCATTGTGAGGTACACCCAGTTTAGATCAAGCGAAGTCATCGAGTTGCAATGGAATAATTTGCTTTTTGCAGGTTTTGAACTGTGTCTGAATGCTCTCTAGAGATTTTTGTCTTTCAGCTACGTCATTAAAGACTTTTTTACTGATGAAAACAACACCTTCTTTAAAGTAGTTTTTTGCCCTTTCCTTTAAGCCATACTTTACATTTTTCACAATGTGTTTTCTTGCTACAGAGGGAGATTTCATTATTACAGATGATGATTAAGCAGCAGGAACACAGAAATTGAGAAACAAAGATAGTACTGCTATACAATTGACTTTAGCATTACAAATAAAGAAGAGAAATAGCAGAAGAATAAAAATAGGCAGAATTACCTGAATTAACATTTATTTCACATATTCTATTTACTGTCAACAGGTCTTTCAAGCAATGGCAAAATGACTAACATGTCTCCACTTCTTACTGAAAAGTATATTAAATATTTTTCTTTTTTTCGTAGGGAGATTCCAAAACTATGTAGTATATTTCAATCTATTCATGGTTAATGTTAAAATTGGCAAGGAAGTTTGCATTGAAAGAATTTTATTTGTAATTATTCCGTAGGATAGTAATAAAAAGTTTCTATTGCAGTCTTTTCTAGAGTTTAATAGAAATAGTAGCACATGATTTCTCGCATAAGCAGAAATATACAAGCTCATATTAAACTCTCCTAAATATATGGCTCTGAAAATAAAACTTTCTGTGTCCCAATCTAATGCCTGTTTAATCCACAGAATTCATTCATGCCTATTCAGGTGAGAATTTATAATATGCTGCACTGAGGATAAGAAGAATACTAACAAAGTCCTACCCGGAAGGCTATTCATTTTTCTGCATAACACAGGTTTAAGTGACCAGACGCAAAAGCTAACCAAGAACCGGTCCCACCCAATGCAGTCATGCCTCTCTATGAGAGAAAACCTGTATCCAAGTAGCCCAAAACCACCAACTCCTGTTTGCCATTTTTAAATCAGAAAGCTTCACATTTGAAGTCATTTAGGTCAAACATCCGTGTAGTCAAATGATTCAGTCCACTTACCCTCTTACTGAACTCAGCCATTTGTGTTCAAATTTAAAAGAAATACAGACTCTCTTCCTTTTGTAGCATTTTTCAGTGTTTAATCATTTTTTCTGTTAAAAAATAGGTCTTACTTTTTATTTCAGATTGTTTAAAACTTCCAGTCATTAGTTGCTGCTAAACCTTTCCCTGCTAGAATGATTTTACCTTCAGTACACCTATTCTTCCCCATGAAAGAAACAATAAAACTTGCTTGTATTCCATGTGTATTGAACAGCAAGTGATGACTTATGACACCTTCTTTGCACATGATTTTGAGTAAATCCATAGCCAGCATGTCATGTGCCAAAGAGGCAAGAGAAGTAGACAAGAAGCTATGAAATATCTGTGCAATAACTGCAGGATACTGGCAATTAAAGGGGTGTACATTGTTTGGGGTTCATAATGAAAAATCAAAATCCCAGGGAATATGTAATATGTTGCCACTCAGTGTTCCTACTTCAATAATTTCAAAAGAATCAGGAATCACTGGAAAAAGGATATACTTTTCTGTCAAATGTCTTTTTGAAACAGCACCTCAACAGCAAGCCTAGCTTTATTTTCTGTTCCAAAAAGGAAACAAAAAGATGAAAAATGTGTACAAAAGACAGAACCACTTCTTTAGAGAGCTTTAAGGTGAAGTTGTTGAACTTCCATTGCTACAGCTTCTTCAGGAATTTCAAGGCAGAAAAATAAAAAAGTGGGCTCTCCGTGGGCTCACAGCCTCCTTCAGGGCACATCCACCTGCTCCAGTGTGGGGTCCACCACGGGCTCCAGGTGGATATCTGCTCCATCTTGGACCTCCATGGGCTGCAGGGGGACAGCCCGCCTCTCCATGGTGTTCACCACAGGCTGCAGGGGAATCTGTGCTCCGGCGCTTGCAGCAGCTCTTTCCCCTTCTTCTTCACTGACCTCGGTGTCTGCAGGGTTGTTTCTCTCACATTTTTCTCATTCCTCTCTTCCAGCTGCTGTTGCGTAGCTTTTTTTCATCCTTTCCCTTTCTTAAATACATTATCACAGAGGTGCTACCAACATTGCTGATGGGCTCAGCTTTGGCCAGCAGAGGGTCTGTCTTAGAGCCGGCTGGAACTGGCTGTGTCCACCATGGGGGCAGCTTCTTGCATCTTCTCACAGAAGCCAACCCTGCAGCCCCCCTACCAAAACCTTGTCACATAAACCCTGTGCTGGTTTTGTCTGGGGTAGAGTTAATTTTCTTCATAGTAGCTAGTATGGGGCTGAGTTTTGGATTTGTTCTGGAAATGGTGTGGAACATAGAGATGTTTTAGTTACTGCTGAGCAGTGCTTACACAGAGCCAAGGCCTCTTCTGCGTCTCACCCCACCCCACCAGTGAGTAGGCTGGGGGTGCACAAGGAGTTAGGAGGGGACACAGCTGGGACAACTGACCCCAACTGACCAAAGGGATATTCCATACCATATGACGTCAGGCTCAGCACAGAAAGCTGGGGGAAGAAGAAGCAAGGGGGGGAAGTTCGGAGTGATGTAATTTGTCTTCCCAAGTAATAGTTAGGCGTGATGGAGCCCTGCTTTCCTGGAGATGGCTGAACACCTACCTCCGACGGGAAGCAGTGAATTAATTCCTTGTTTTGTTTTGCTTGTGTGCGCAGCTTTTGCTTTACCTATTCACCTGTCTTTATCTCAGCCCATGAGTTTTCTCACTTTTACTCTTCTGATTCTCTCCCCCATCCCACCGAGGGGGGAGTGAGCGAGCGGCTGCGTGGGGCTTAGTTGCCAGCCGGGATTAAACCATGACAGTCCTTTTTGGCACCCAACATGGGGCTCGAAGGGTTTGAGATAATGACAGATTTTATTGGAATGTGTTAGATATTGAATTTATAGCTGTTATTGC